>VTPC01090900.1:0-56443 GCA_011009095.1 Ignelater luminosus
AAAAACGAGAAGAACCCTGCATAAACTCAGAACACAAGCAATCTAAGGAATCACAGAATTGAGCTGCTGCTCAACTTGAAAAAGAATAGGCGACCCTGTCTTTGACTTGAGATCAAACTCCAGTAGCATACCTGGAAAAAAACTTTCAAGTAATCATTGACAGAGAGATCTAGAACAATACTGAACAAACCATGTCATTTGATAGACCAATCTGGTTTGAGAGATGGATCGGAGACTTTGGACGGCACAGAAAGAGAAAGGTGGAGCTCTAAAGTTCCCTTAGGTAAATATGCCACAGTCTTTCAAGTGAAAGTGTACGCAATATTAAGATGCATAGATGAAAACCTGAAAAGAAATGAGATTTACCTATACACAGTCATCCAAGTGAGGCTCAAGGCTCTTCAAGGGACAAAAGTGATGATAAGACTTGTAATGAAATGCCCGAAATACAGTCAAGCTGATTTGGATGTCAGGGCACAGTGGGCATGAAGGCGCCGAAGAACGAACGAACCTTTTAGCCAAATTGGGATCAAGAAACTTATCCTTTTGACCAGAAATACCCAAGTGTTTACTTAGAGGAGCTATAAACACATGGATCAAAGAATAACAAATAATTATCCCAGAAATAACAAGCACAGGAAGGTATTCGTAGATGGACCGTCGATAGAGAACTTAAAGAAAGGTTCAAGCTTTTCAGATTCATCATAATGGAACCAAAGGACTTCAGCTTCTACTTAATGACTAAAAACCTGTGTTGTCTCGTTGAAGGCACAGGGTTGCTTGAGTAGAGCTAGAACCAGCTGGGGAAGCCTTTTTGGCTGAAGTGCATCTTGATGTATTGGATAGGTTCCAGGTTCTATAATAATAATCAAAGGAAAACGTTAAATATACTATAAAGGGCTCATCAAAACCCACGATTCTTTGGTGAAGGCACAATAGAACCGACTCAACGCTCTTGTCCGGTTGTAAATTCCCAGGTTTCAAAGCAAATCTGAATTACAGTTATAGAAACCTTTTCCGAAATAAATCCAATAGTGTGCAAGTGCAATCTAAAAAGAAGGCAAAAAAATTTTTGAACCTTCTGAAAGAGATCCATCAGAACAAATAAGCACCCTCCCAATATTACCATTTGAGCTCCCATTATAATAAAACGAACGACACTATCGTTTCTAAAAAGAATCTCACCAAGAGAGCATTCTGTTTTATTTGTTTCAAGAAGACCAAATCCCACAAAAATCACCAAGCTTCCATCTCTTATCATCCAATAGCGTTTCTCAACATCCTAAGCAAAGCACACACACAGAAAATCCAGATCGATAGGTTAAGAAGATTGGAGGCCACTCTTAACATCCTCCACAGTCCCAATATGTCCCAATCTCAAGACCAAAACACAATGGAAGAAAACATAGAAAGTAAGGAAAAACATTTCAAAACGCTTTTAGTCAGACTACCGTTTTATCCAGGGTCTTTTTTCCGGCAGGGGAGCCGAGGCACATGCCTTGCACACATTACCTAACTGGAAGTCCAAAGGGAATCCTCATATCAGGCCAGGCGTCCTGCATCTAGTTGTCAAGACACCAGATTGTTCCATATTTTGGGTCTGGAAGAACATCATGCTCACTTCTGAGTACAGAGGATAAAGGCCTGCACGAGCAAGGTTTTTTAGTCGAGCCTTTACTGAGTTCGCTTTTCGGGTCTACATCTGATCTGTAGGGCCGCTCGGGCTTGTCGGGCTGTTTGAACCACTCGGGCCTGTCTGCCCACTCGAGCTGCTTTGACCTGTTGGGCCATTTGCGTCTGCTGCGCCGTTCGGGCCTCTCAGGCTTGGCTGAGCTGTCGAGCTTATTAGGTCGATTGAGTTTTTCGGACCGTTATTTCTGTAGTTATTCGAAACGTACCATTTCGTACTGCACCGGACCCAAATCTTTTTCGTGATTTTCCTGACTCGGACAGAAGTAATTTTCGTACTGACCTGGACAGGGACAAATGGAGGATTGTACTACTTCGTCAGCCGTTCATACCTGTCAGGCCTTTCGGGCCTCTCAAGCTAGTCGGTTTGTTCGGGCCGCTCAAGAGGTTTCCGGGTTCTTTTTCGGGCTGGCCTGGAAATTTTGGCCCGTGCAGGGCTCTGACAGAGGACCCACCATGTCCATTTCAGAGTCTGAGGAGACCCCTTATCTCTGTTTTCAAAGTGTTCGAGAGCCCCCGCGCCTATTTCCACAAGCAAAATAAACTTTTCTTTGCTTTTTCACACTGTCCGATACTTGTTTGTATGAAATCTGCCAATCCTCTAGAAGAATGAATTGAAGGGAACTTTTTACAAATTCTTTCTTTGTTAAATTATTCTGCAAAAAAGAGTGGATTGATTACTTATTATTTCTGAGCGTTTAGGAACTTTTTGGGCAATTTGGTCAATCTGTTTTTTCTATCATACAATTTCCACTTGTCTTTTTCTTTTTACTGATCGCTAAATCAGTTGAAGCATTTGGCAAATAATTGAAGGCACAAAGAATATACTAAAAACTGATACATTATTTTACTGTTAAGATCTGATGTTTAAAAGTGTCTAGTTCATAAACTTTTTGAACAAATACTCTATGGATAAGAGCATTTTTAGGTTTCAATCAAGAAGTACTGAACTTACCTTCTAATGAAACGGATGGCCTCTGTGCAGATATAACCTGTATCTGATAGGGCATATCAGGATTTCTTCTGTACTTTTGCCTTCCACCTCGCACTCTATCTAATCGTACACCTTCTTTTAACATACCCGATCTTAAACATTTTCGAAACCTACATGCTTGGCATGCTTTTCGTCTTCGTTTATTTATTTCACATTCGCCGTTTGCTGGACACGTATATTCGATATTACCTGGAAAGGCAAAATATCTAAGATTAAAAAGTATGGAATTACAGGTTTCAATAAATATCAAGAATTTGCACAAAAGGAATCTGCAAAATCTACAGCTTTTTTTTTTAGTAGAATTGGAAAATTCTTGTGTCGTCACATGATATCACACAATAGAGTTCCTATATAATATTGTTAGAAGAGTTATGACATGTTGGTGATCTATTTTGACTGGTTGGAATCAGAGATCATGGCATACTTGTTTTAGTTTCAATTTTGAATCACTTGTTTTGTGGGTGATCCACTCTGATTGGTTGGAACCAGATATCATGAAATATTTGTTTTTTTTTTAAATTTCAATTTTAAATCTCTTGTCATTTTGACATTTAGTTTTGATAATTGTCTGAATGAAAACGTGAAAAAAAGTTTGGGTAAATAGAAGCAAATTTGACAAAATGAAAAAGTGTAACATACTAGGCAGTTAATTACGTAGTAATAAATATTTTACTCAAAATCCGTGGATTAATAAAAAAGGGAAAAATATTGAAATACGACATCATTTCTACATTATTTAACTTTTCAGTAGCATACTACTGAACAGAATGAAAATTGCAATATTTCCTCAAGAAAGAAAAAAATCAAAATTAAAGTTAATGAGAGAATAAATAAAAGTTTTCAAGAACAACAAATTTTTTGTCAACCATAAACCAAGGCTCAAAAATTACAAGAACTGAAAATATGAGATGCCATAATATAAAACCAAAACTCAATAGATTCATTACTTATACAGTTACAAAATTCATAAAATAGTTTCTTCCTGGAAAAACTTCAACTGCTCAGGCAAATAATAACATTCTATTTAAACACAGTTTTTCTAGACAAGTAGTATCCGACAGAACCGTTGTTGGAGGTTGAGGTTATGTGTATTTAACCGTTTCATATCGATATCAGAAATATTGTTATTATTATTAACTATTATACAGATATACTAAATAAAATAAAATTATTATTTCTAGTATTATAGTTGTTTATAAGCACGAGGACTATTTATGGCAATCTTATTCAAAAATCTCAATATATTTTAAAATCAAAACCAATCTTGGTAGTTTTCACGTTTCAGGTAGAACATGTTCTTAGATTATCTTCTATTTAAAACCTAAAACGAAGTAATACATTAATATTGTGCATTACACTTGGTATTCGAGATTCTAACCTATCTTTTAGTACATCAATGTTTTGTTTCTTTAAAATTTAAATTCTTGATCTTGAATTAAATAGAATTACTCGACATTTTGCATTTGGTTTAGTTATCTACTGTAACATCAAATAGATTAATTAATGCTTTTACAACTATACTACAAGAGGTATATTAAGCGGAAATACATATTTTACAAAACATTATTTATTTACTTACATGTGCCTAAAGATCATTTAGGATTTAGGTAGACACTATTTGCCTGTTTCAATAATATTTACCCAGTCATTTAGCAATTAAATGAAAAAATAAAGTTATTTGTTCAGGCAGATAAAATGCCCATGAAAGCTGTTAAAACTAGTTGATAATTTATTAGTTATTTCTTTTTTTCTTTATATTCAAGTTGATTTTCTAGTTTTAACATTTCTCGACTGTTATTGCAATTTTCTTATTAATTATAACCTTAAATTTGACGTTTCATAATTTGTTTCACAGTAACTTACGTCATGCTAAAGTAAACAAATTCAAAACAAATGCCATTAAAATCAAGTGGTTTTGATTTCTGGTTCATGTCCTAACTCTTATAACTAATATTATATAGGAACTCTATCACACAACAATCAACAGCTACATCTACCGGTCTATACTGATACTAACTAATATGTAAAAAGAAAATACTTAAACAATGCATACATGTTACATACCTTGTATTGTTCTTTTAAAAAATGCTTTACAGGCTTCACACGATGCAACACCATAGTGAAACCCGGACGCTACATCACCACAAACAAGGCATAATCTTCTTGGAGCATCTTCTTCTTTCATACCATTCTGTGAAAAAATTAAAAATAAACAACAATTAGTATTTAAATTGCAAAAAAAAGGAAAACTGCATCATTAGTTAAATAAGTAGTAATTGCCAAGAACTTGCCTCTAGTAAAGGCATATAAGTGATTTATGAAGAGAAGTTTAATTTATTAAATAAATATGTTAAATCACACGACATTTAAATGCAACTGGCATGAGTTATTATCGTCAGTATTGCATATTTAAATAAATATTAATATTATCAACTAAATTTATCCAAGAAAATATAAACAAAGTGAAGATTAACAAGAAATTTTTAAATTTATTTATCGTGAATAAATTTGGTTTGAATATTTTCCATTTTGAAATAATCAAAAGTAATTAATTACTTCTATATGTCCCATCCCTGAGTCTGTATGAGGTTGAGTAGTTGATGAACAATACTGTCTTTCTGGACTACTAGGAGATCGTATTTTGGGTTCGTATTGTGTTCCTGCATCCGCACTGAATTCCATCTGCAATAAGATTTTGGATATAGTAGCACTAGTAAAAGTGCGCGCGTGCAATATTCCTTCTTACCCCAATATCGTGTACGACCGTAGTGGTAGGTGAATACATTTCGCTGTTGGATGGGGAACATTCTGCAAAACCGCTACTTTCCATTTCTTTTTTGATATGTGTTACTCCACTGGCGGCGACAACATCACTCGCCGTCACGGAGTCCGTCATCATGGACACCTGTAAAAATAAAATTTAACGAAATAGAAAAAAAAACGAAATAGATTTAGGTTAAATCATTTTACTTTTAGATTATTGTGGTGTGATTCGAGGTGTATAAAAATACAAAATCTTATCTAAAATCTTGAATAAAGCACCACTAACTATATTTAGTACTTATTATTCGACTGGAGGTATGGAAGTTTATTACGGCCATGGGATTTTACTTAAAGAAAAGCATTCAAGTTAAACTAAACGACTCAATACCTACGACTACGTAATAATAAGATTCCTGGTAGCGAGGTACGTGAATGACGTAGTAGTTTCTATCGCGTCATTTATTGTTGCATAATTATTCCAAATAAATAGGAGAAATAGGTGACGAAAAATCAAAGAAGAATTGTTTTACTTACATACATTCATGTTGTTTTGTGAAGAATCTGTCTTTATATGCAAGAACGTGTATTTCAATTTTCAACATATCACGTAACTAAACTCCGATATTAGTGTAGCAATGCAACACGATTTGAGGTGCAAAGATGTATTTTTATTGTGGATTTCCAGTTTTACTAGTTTTTTTCTCCCAATAAATTATTATCAATGTTAAAATGTTTAAATAATTTATGATGATATGGGGTGTAATTAAATCTTACATTTTAATTTAATTTTGTTGCCAAATTTAGTATTTTTATTATAAACTTCTTTACAGGTCGTTTTGCTATTTTTTTCAATCTTTCTGTAAAGTATGGATAGCTCAGAGAAACATTTTCAATTCAATTGTACATAAATTGCTATTTAGAGCTCGTAACTTTTAAGTTAACATAATACCAGGCTTCGTCACGCAGTTACTCACAAAAAGACCCATATCGAACTTCTCTTTCCTCCTCTCCTCTTACGGCGATGGTTTGCATAAAAGGTTCACGATTCAACCGCTTAGAAAAACCAAAATCCTTCCGACAACTCATGGAATTCACCAATGAATTAAAAAATCATGTTCACGAGCGTACTATCAGTATTATGACCAAATGCATTTTAAAAATACGATCGGTTAGACATTCTTTATCAGAGTTTTCAAATTTTGTACCGGAAGCTGTGAGAAACGTACAAGTAAGCACAAACCTGTAGTGAGATTCTGAACTCTCAATACGATACGAGAAAAATGTTTTGACATACTATTTTGAAGACAGCCTTTATGGTATCGTGAGATTGACCATAACAAGAATAAATACCTGAAAATCTACATCGTTTGGGTCATTCGATATTGATGAATCGTATCGCATCGTGAGTTCAGAACCCCATAGCCGTTTTCGGCTTATTTAACAGAAAATTTGAACTTAGAGGAATTATATATGTACTACGAGGCATGTCCAGAAAGTAAGTGTACTGAGGCTCTCACGGCCGGAGGGATTTTTTTCGACATGTTGGGTACACTGTCGTGTAGCCTGATTCCTCCCCTCCGCAACGAGACCGGTTCGAGGTTGAGAACTGTCGACGCGACAATACGTTTCGTGAAAAATGTCAATACAATCTCCCGCCAAGTGCGAAATACGCGGCGTCATCCGTTATCTCATTTGGAAGGGAAAAACTTCGGTTGAGGTTTATAATGAGGTAAAAACTGCATATGGTGATAAAGCTATGAATCGTACGAGTGTGTTCAAGTGGTGTCGCGAGTTTAAAAACGGTCGTACGTCTGTGCATGATGATCAGAGGAGCGGAAGACCTTCAATTGTGACTGACGAAATTGTGGAAAAAACGAAAATGCGCTCCGTAAAGCTGCACATGGGTGGAAAAAGGTTTTCAACCCACGAGGAAGTGAAGAAGTGGACGAAGGGGTTGGCGGGAAACTACTTCGAGGAAGGCATCAAAGAATTAATACCCCGGTTCACCACCTGCATTGAGAGGAATGGTGACTATGTCGAAAAATAGCTTACATATGTACTAATGTAACCAAGTAATTTTTTTGTTCAAATAAAAATTTTTGTAACCTACAAAAATTCAGTGCACTTACTTTCTGGACATGCCTCGTATTATCTTGTTGGAAAAACGATGGTTATTGATCATAATAGGCCGAATTAGCCACTAAGGAAGGTGCGTTTTATCAAAAAGCTTAATTAATCAGTCAAGAGAGCAAACACTTTTATATATGAGACATGGATATGGAGTTGTCCTAAAATGCCTTTTGATGGGACAACTTGATATCGTTTTCCCCCGAATTTATCCTCGAAACAAATTTGGATTGTAAGTCCATTAAACATTTAGTAAGATTTCATTCTATTTGTATTTCATTCTATTCCTAGATTTCGATTACATTTCATTCGATCAACAATTTTGGTTAACGGCTCAATAACCGGTAGGTTCGGAAAATACAGGTGAAGGAAATCGAAGAACCCTCGAGACGACTGCTTTAGGGTGCATAGATATGGAGGCGAGGAAATCGATGTAAAGACCAAGACAAATGCCATAAATGATCTAATATAGAGAGTTCTAAGTTCAGATGGCCATAGCTTCAACACGTGTTGGTCACATCAATTTAACTCGAGACTGACTCCTTTTCACTAACTGTTGTTTCAGTGCATATTGGATTCGACCCTTGGAGTTCGAATTGCTCAGACTTTTCTTCGGATTGCCCAAACTCTTCGGTTCGGTTAGTTGACTAAGAAATTACTCAAAACGACAACAGTTTTTCTTATTGACAATTCTTTGTCTTAAAGATCAGAGAATTTTTCTTAATAAATGACTCAAACTTAGTCGATTGTTTTAAAAATTACTAACATCACACAAGGAACACTTTCAAATGGTGCTCCTGGCGCTGAGGTGTACTTAATAGTACTATGAAGTTCAATCATTATCCAACTTAGAAAAGCAAAAGAGAAATCTTAACGAGTAGAATACGCAATCAAATTTGATTGAGAAAGTTTCATATGGAATGAGAAAGGTTAAATGAAGCCCAAAAGTTGATGAAAGAAACGAAGCTCGTTTCTACTATTAAACTAAAGTTACCTCTAAGTCCTCTCTACGCCGGAACACCGCCTGTGAAGTGTGATGCCTGGCTACGTCGCGCTAAAGTATTTCACTTCTTTTAACTCTCATTGAGTAGAAACAGGCGGGGCTGCTCTCTCTATGAAACATTTTAAGAAAACTAAACACGATCATGTGTCGGGCTGTGTCATTCAAGATGGCCCAGGATTGGGCTGCTCTTCGCAATAAACCACCTGCGGCGACCCAAGATCTCGCCCTCCAATAACCGTCTTCACAGAGCTAAAAACGCATACGGGTCGTGCTACGCCCTCCATTAACCTTCTTAAGACAACTAAACACGAACACGAGCTCTGTTTCACAACAAGTCACCTGTGCTGGTCCAAGATCGAGTTTAGCTCACCATTAATTTTCTTAAGGGATCTAAAGACGCATACTGGTTGCGCTACGCCCTCCATTAACCTTCTTAAGACAACCAAACACGAACAAGAGCCGAGCTCTGTTTCACAACAAGTCACCTGCAGTGCTCCAGGATCGAGTTTAGCCCACCATTAACCTTCTTCAAGAACCTAAAAACGAATACGGACCATTTTCTTAAAAAAGCTGAACACGAACATGCGCAGGTCAGACTACGCTCTCCGTTAACCTTCAGAGACTTAAAGACGAATACGGGTCGAGCTGTGCCCTCTCACGCTTGTCTCATATACGATGGAAGGGCGCCAATTTGAGTTTGCCTTGGAGCGCTTTTACTTCTGAAACCGGCTTTTATCTAAATGTAATACTGTACGTACAATGGAAAAGTTTCTGTTTTGATGCTAATTACCAGCACATTCTCGAGATTCAAATAATTGACTCTCTAACGTCGAGGTCTTCTCTCTAAACACTAATCGCGTTTGGGTTTAAGGTTTTTCCAAAAAGTCTTCTGGATGAGTAGTTTATGTTTCAATAAATATTTCTTACTCATTGAGATTTTTTAAAACTCATTTGCCATTAAAAAGAATTTATTAAAGTTTCAGCGCTGTTTTGTAGAGTAAAACTTGTACGACGGTGGTTTGATAAGTCTTTCGCCTAACATCGAAAGAAGTTTCTTGTTTGGTCAAAATCGATTTTATTTCTCTACATAGTCCCCTTTTAGGTCTATACACTTCATCCAGCGATGCTCTAACTTTTTGATCCCCTCCAAAAAATACGATGTCTGAAAGTCTGCAAAATACGCGTTCACGACGGCTATCACTTCATCATTGTTCGTGAATTTCTTTCCTCCAAGCCATGTTTTCATTTTTGGAAAGAGTAAATAGTCGCTCGGGGCCAAATCTGGAGAATAAGGGGAGAATACGAGGTTAATGAATTTTGGCCATCGCGATCATCGACGTGATCATTGTCATGATGAAAGAAGACTGTTTTTCTCTGCGTTTCAGGTCGTTTGGACTGAATTTCTTTCTTCAACCTGTCCAGTAATGAAGCATAATACAATCCTTATGGACTTTTTTGATGATATCCTCAACGATTGCTGTTTTTGGCCTCCCCGGATGCTCTTCATCAAACACACTCGTACGGCCACGTTTGAACTCTGCCACCCAGTTTTTTACGGTGGCGAACGAAGGGGCATACTCGCCGTAGACAGCGCCCAACTCGATTTTGGCTTTTATTTCCGTTGGAGTTTGACCCTTCAAATGCAAGAATTTTATAACTGAACGATATTCGACTGGTTCCATTTTTTACTAATTACTGACATCGCCTGACACAAACGACTCAAACTATGAGTCCAAAATGGCTGACATTTTCAGCAGTGTCAACTGAAGGATGGACCAGCGTAACTATAAAAGAATTTTGACTTGTGGCGCCATCTTCATGGTCAGGCTAAAGATTTATCAAACCACCCTCGTAAAATTGTTATCGAAAGTGAAAAATTTGGTATTAAGTTCTCGGTTTCAAATTTCCACTAAGTACGCTATCAAGCCTCTTGACTGGATACTATTAAATCAAAAATGCTTCCTCAACAGCTCTGAATACAGTTGAAAAATTGGATGATGCTGTACCTAATGCAATTAAGAGCGAATTGAGATCTTTTTGCGAACACAAAAATCATTAGGATCACAGAATCAAGTGACTCTCGTTTTCAAAATTTCTTTGTTGACAATGTTTACCTAAAAGTTCTGGAAACTATTTATTTCCAATAAATTTATTATTTCTTTCAACTTGTGTCTTGCTTTAATGACGTGTAATTTCGCCAAAAAAAGAAGGGCAAAGTCATTAATATCATCAGAGATGCAGCTGCTCGAAAATATCTATACATCTGGTCTTGGAATTCTTCTTGCTGTCCGACCAATTTTCTGATAGTTGCTTTGCGTAAATTTTCAGTGATTTTGAGTCTAATTTCACCAAAAGAAAGAAGATCAAAAACCCCGTCTGGTCTTGGACTTCTCCTTTCTCTCGGAACAATCTTTCGATAGTTACCTTGCAGAAATTTTCGATGATTTTGGGTCTGATTTTACCAAAACATGCACAAGGGATTGCCTTCTTATCAGCTGGTAATCTTTCCAAATCCCAAGTTTCATTTTCCAATAAGGAATTCATTTCTTCATCCATAACCTGTTTGCAATCTTTGCTGTTCGGGGATATTTGGTTCAACATAGTCAGTCATGATATTATCCACAGTACAAAACAAAGTCATCAAAACATCGAAGTAGTTTTATTGTATTTCTATCTCGAAGTGCACGTCTACCTTCAAGTTCCTCATCTATTTCATCTTGCTCGTCAGGTATTTGTTCTTCACAATCAGATAGATCCTCAGTAAATTGAGGGGTTTCCTCAGTTGTTTCAGTATTTGTAGGTACGGCGATAGCAGCACCAGAACAAAGCGGTTTCTCATTAAATACAACATCAAGACTACAAATTAGAGAATTTTTCTGTGGACACCAAAATTTATATCCGTCCATATATGAGCGTAGCTGTCTGAACCTACAATTTTCATATATTTAATGTATGGATGTTTCCCGTGCTACTGGGGATGGTTCGACGTTGAATAATCTCTTTTTCTTGTAGAATTAATCGTACAGCATCGTTATCGAATTTTCCGCCATTGCCATTTAAAAGTTCTTTTACGCGATAATCAGCAGCGTCACCTTAAGTTTTTTTGGAAACATCAGATTTTTCTTTTACAAAATATACAAATCTGTATTTGCTAAATTCATCTTATAAAAATTACATAATATTTGCATCCAGGCTTGGAGGTGTCGAATGGACTACAAACATCGGTTGAAATGAGTTTAGTGGCCTTAGTAGGCTTTTGCCTTGTACCAAATTTTTGGCGATGAGACTTACCATAAACACAGCCTTCGCACAACTCACTGTCCAAAGCAGTTTCTATTCCAAGTTCAAATTTTATTTTGGATTTTACATGGCGTTTATTTTGATGTGCAAAGCGCTCATGATACAATTGCAAAATATTTTCATTTGACACAACAGTTACAGAATTTTTGGGAAAACATTTTTACAATCCCCCAAAGCGATTTCTACTCCCAAATAAACAATTTGCCTATTTATTTTCAGTTGGCACACAACAGCTCTAGAGATAAATTCAATGTTAGGATTTTTATCTTGAGCAGCCAGAGAAGAGAATTTTTTTTAATTTCCAGTACTATCACGGCAAAAAACCCGGGGCACCACACAGGTTTTAAAGTTACCCATTGTAAATCTTACTTTCAGTTTAAGTAAAACTATTATGTAATCATGTAAGTAAGTACATTATTAGTTGATATGACAAATCCACTTTAAAGCCTGATGCAAAAGAGAGAAATTTTATTAGAACCGACGTATCGTCCGACAAGTGTGCCCCGTTTTTTTTTTGCCACGATAGTACATACCAGACATCAGTCAAGGCTAGATTTTTGCCACTTGATATCTACAGATGCTTGAAACTTAACAGTTCCTTTGTCTAAAACTTTGACAGTGATACCATTAGCAGTAATCTCAGTTCGAGTATCATTATCAAATGGTGTCTCCCATTTCTATTTACAATGTGACTAAATGACCTATTGTCTACATGCCAATGGTCCAGGTCTTGCCGAGAACAAAGCTGGTGAATGCAAAAAGTACATTACTTGAATCCTTCGATTTTTCAAATTTTATGACGACCTTTGAAGTAATTACAGACAAATTGTTTTTGATCTTTTGTCTTCAAAGTTTTACCAGCAGACTTGTGTAAAACAACAACTTTTCTTTACTATTTAAAGTTCTCTCATACATGCAAAGCTATGTAGTAAGATTATCTAAGGTTCTGTCTGTTTTAGACACAAGAATTAATGAAAAATAATCTTCATGAAATGTTTCCAAGATTTTACATTTGAGCAACAATTCAGGTAAATCCGAATTCCTGCCTTTAGTGAGTTCCAAATTCAAATCATCCCAGACACTTTTCAATTTGGAGGTATAACTTGCAATGTCATCCCCAGTTTCCCTTTTATAATTGAAGAGCTTTAGACACAAGTCAAAGGCTCGATCCTCAACAGACCTATCAAATAGCCTATTCAATTCTTTCCAAACATCAACAGAGCTTGAAAAACTCATTATTGTTTCAGTGTATCTTCATTTCTTCATTGATATTAGTAGTCGATACTACTAGAGCATTACTGTCTGTTTTATTGAAACTATCAAGTTTTTCATTGTAATCATCTTTTTCAGTGGCAGTGCCAGTAAGTTCTAGTGGTGTAGGAGCTTTAGCCTTTCCTTCAACCACATCAAGTACCTCAGGAATACTACGTAGTAAAATTCTTACCTTGTATTTCCAAGTATTTCAATTTTCTTTATCTTAAAGAAAGCCAATTTGAATTTTCATTGAGTTAGGTTAAAACAATTGCTTGCATATACACAAAACTTCAAGCAAACAGTACAGGTTGGAGCAGTCTGGGCCCATAACCTTTTGATGTAATTGGTTTAATAAAAAACACATTTAAGGAAAAGAGGATGAATTTATACTTTACAAAGTTACAAAAGCTTGTAAAAAAAATATTAATGACATTCAGTGTTGCCATAAAGAAACCAGAAAGAAAAATGATAAACTTTAACAAAACCATCAACATCACCAGAAATATCCACAATAATCAATAAAAACAAATATTTATTCATTGAAAATGGTTTTATTGTTTTTCAAAATATCTTCCGCGATGATCGATACACTTTTGTATACGTGTGAATCAATTTTTATAGGCGTTTTTCCATTCCGATTGAGATATCTCCAAAACATGCATTTTGAACGCATTAATTGCTTCTTCTAGCGCCGAAAATCGTTGACCACGTAGTTTATTCTTCACGAAAGGGACCCATCAATTCGAAGTTTGAAAAGGTTAAATATTGAGATGTTTGGGTCGAAGTGCGAGAGCTCGCATTGTCGTTTTGAAGGATGATCCTGAGTCTATGGTTGTTTTTTCTTATTTCTCCCTGGCAAACAAATGGTTGTGTAGCATTCAGAATTGATCGTTCTACGATCATTCAGTGGCACTGTAGCCACATGTTCATTTATCCCAAAAAAAAACAGGCGACTATTTACTTCGAAGTGCTTCTTGCGCGAACAACTTTTGCTGGGTTCGGCTCATCTTGAAAGACCCATACAGTCGACTGCTGCTTACTTTCGGGCTCATACGCATAGATCCAAGATTCGTCACCTGTATAGATGTTATACATGGCTTTTGACGCATCACGATTGAATTTTTTGAGTATTCCGTTTTTGAGTTTTTTGAGCGATTGTCAAATTATGAGAAATCCAACGCGAAACAAATTTTTTTCACGGCTAAATGTTCAGGTAAAATCTAGTGTATGCTTGTCATGCTAATGCCCAGGGATGCCTCAACCTCACGGTATGTCACATGACGATCTTGCATTATCAGTTCGCGCACAGCATCGATGTTTTCTGACACAACCACCGATTTTGGACGATCTTCTTTAAATTCGTCCGTGAGCAAACGACGGCCACGACTGAATTCACTAAACCAGTGACATACTATATTTTAGATGGTGATCGATGCACTGTTACTGAGATAATCCACGTTGAAAGTCGTAGTAAATTAGAAAATTTTCACAAACTAATTCCATTTTTGGCCGAGATAAAATTTTCATGTCATTGTAAACACGCATAGCGTCCGTATGACAACACAACGTTCTGGGTACGTATACGTCAAAAATGGCAAACTTTAGGATGGATATGTCAGATGGCGCCTAGCAACGCCATATGGTCTTGGAATTCTTCTTGCTGCTCGACCAATCTTTTCATTAGTTGCTTTGCACAAATTCTCGCTGGTTTTAGGTCTGTTTTGTCTGGCACTTTAAGACCAAGATCGATACAAAGACCAGAAGCTAGTAAAAGGCCAAGACCAAAGCTAAAACTTGGCCTTTTGACAATTTAGTACTTAACTATATCTCACCAGTATTATTTCCTTTAGATTACATTACAAAATCGATCGAAAATTGCAAGATACAGTATCGGAACTGACCAAATTACATTGTATTGCCCAACCCGCACAAATTTATGGTATTTGTCCAAAATAAAAAAAAAAATAATCAAAACAACCTTGATAAAACGAAAATTAATATTATTAATCTCCAAGGTTACGTATGAAGCTTTTAAAGAAAATGCCAAAATCAGAACGAACCTTCTTACTAGTTGCTATCTAGTAAGAATAAAACAAATAAAAACACCGGATTATCAGTAAATTTGATTGATCTTTGTAAATTCAAAGAAAATAACTCTTATTTCCAATTATAAATGTCCAAAACAAGTTTTGATGTTTCCAACTTTAAATCGGACCTTATCTGTACGATGGTGATAACGTAAGTGCATTTTACTATTTTCAAAGTAAACAAAATTAATATTCCTTGGATTACACTCAAGTGTTTTATTATAATAATCTTGACAATTTAAAAAGTTTAATGAATTATCTGCATTACTTTTATATTTGGTTAAAAGATTAGATAAGACGGTAATAATAAATTGTAACCAAGCCCAAAAGCTTGAAAATCTTCAGAGAAGTTCGTTTATAACTTTTTTATAATTGATTCAACTTCCAAGAAACGAATCATTTATCAAATTATGATTTATGACACACTGAATTCCTTTATAAAGAATGAAATTACAATAATTCCACTAATTATGATTACATATCTCTCTAAATGTTATTTCAATTAATTTCAATTAAATCGAAGCGCTATACGCAGGTGCTAGTCTCTCGCTATGAACATTTTTCTTGGCGTCCAAAGTTTACCTTAGCGCCTTGCAAGGACACAGATATACACATACACGGTCTCTATTTTAATTTGGTGCGTCACGAAGTAAAGAGTGGAATATAAAACACAAGCCGAATAAAAATAAAAATGAAGGGACATAGGTATAGATCAATATGCAGTGTCTACAACATTAAATTAATGGCAAAGCGCGTGGTTGGCCACAGATCAATCAAAACAGCAGAGTCAGCGCATGGGCCACGCTGTCTAGACGAATTTCAAGGCCACCATTACAAGCACAGCAAATACTTTTGGGAACAATGTGGTCAACACTAAATTGTTTGTTTATTCATGGACAATGAGCAGTCACAATACCGAGACTATAATATTATACTTTGTATGTATGCGAGCGCTAAATGTAATGCAGTCGGACTTTTACGAAAACAGGCCCAGACGGTTTTGGTTGTTACCTCGTTGTTTTGTTTGTTCCCGTTTCAGGTGTAAATTAGGGTATGCACATACAAACTACCAACCGGACCCAGCAAATAATAGTCCCAGTCTGTGTGTGTGTGAAATTCCAGCCATTTCCGTTTTAGTAAACGACTTTTAAGGCGTGTGGGACGATATTATACCGGGGTTTTATTAAATGTTGTCTGCTATTTTGCAAAAGATCCAAGCGGTTTGTTATTAAATGAATTTAAAAAAAAAACAGAGCAAAATTAAAACAAATGAAAATGCAAACCTGCCTGTGCCGTTAAATAAAAATTAATCCTAGAAGTTAGTATTTTAGAAACTCTTTAATATTTCGATATTTGAAAGTCAGAAATATGCTCTTGTAGCGTTTATGGATTATTACAGAATACAAAAAGCTGTTTTTACAATGTCTTAGAAGATAAAAGGCTAAATATGACCCAAAGATAGACAGAATAAATGTAAGTTTGATAAGAATGTCTGTTTTTATGAGAAATGTTGAGAGAAGTTTCACGAACAATCGAGATTTTGAGAAAAAACCGCTCAGTAGTCTCTCTGCATCTTTTGCCTAGCGCACCGAATTTCTTTCTCCATGATTTCAGATTACATGAGCAAAATATGTTTGGTCACTAATTGCCTAATCCGACGAACATGGATGGTCCATGTAATGTCATGCTGGGTAAGAAACTGACACTCATTTCTGCAAAGCAAGAACCAATCAGTGTTCTCATTTGCGTCACATTGTCGGATCATTGCAAAAGTCTTGATACGATTTCATAAATAACAAATATCGCAATTTATTCAATCAATTATAAATATTTTTCCTCATTTTGCATAACTATTTGGCAGCACTCGAATGCCTCTTTCATAAAAGTCGGTAGATTTATTTAAAAAAAAAACGAATATAAGTGATTTTTTGTTTCTTATGGCACTAGGAAGATTTGAGCCCTTCTAAAATTCATAGTATATCATAATATGACAAAAATGCAGTGTCCGCACTCATTACTCAGTAATATTGAAGAAAAATGAAAATGAACTAATTTTGCTTATAAATACATGCAGAGACAGTATTCAGCTTTGCATTAATGCACATTATGTCATGCCGGTTCCATTAGATCATGTCAAGACTCTTACAATGACTTCCAAACCTCCGTACAATTGACAAACCAATGTTTGTCCTCCCAGTTCAAATTTTTGGTATACAACTTTTTCGCAGATTCCAACTAATTAGTATTTAGGAAAAATCGAGATAAGTTTCGTCTTGCTTTGATCTTTCCATGAAAATCAAAACCAAGAGGAGCAAAATTCGATAGTTACAGAGAGTCTTCCATTTTTAAATGGACATAACGTCTATGAAGTACAAGTATTCTCACGAAAGATCAAAAACGAAACCAAGACCGAAGTTTAAGTCAAGATTTTGATAAAATCAAAACCATGGCGCCCTCTCCTTGGAAGAAGGCAAACTTACTTGGAATTTACCGGCAACATAAGCCACTTGATCGCCACGAAAAAAAAACAAACCAGAAAAATATTCCTTCCCAAAACATTTATCTAACACGAGAATCGCCATTGTCAGCTTCACTAATAACACTAGGAAACCAAATTTTCCTCAGCACATCTGCCGAGTACGCAGGAAAAAAAACCTCAAACCGACTCAGTCACAACCGAATCACAAATTCAGCCAAACGCCGAAGACCATTCAAAAAAAAGTCATAAGTACTGACAACAAAATATAAACAAACAACAGGCCGAGATTTACCAAGCTCCCTATGACGAAGACCTGCAATAATTTAAGAGCGAACAAGGATGAAAGTGATCAAAATAATTGTTCTTTCCGTTGCCCAACCAACCAATTGAACAACAAACATGAAGACGGGGATCGTGTGAAGTGGCCTCTCCGTCGTCCAATCAACTTCCCATAGACAGAGAACTGCAAATAAATCTAAAATCAAACCAGGTGAAAATGTCCAGATGAAGTGGCCGCTCTGTCGCTCAACCAACCTCCCATTAACAAAAAGCTACCTCGCAAGCCTACTTTCCAGGATGGGTCGAAGGTTGCCCACATAAAATCTTTCCAAGTAACCACCAGATAAATTGACCAAATCATGTACCAATGGATTAACGACCTGCTGCACAACACACTCCTCATACCTGGGGACATGAAGCTGATAATATCGCCACAGGCCACGAGAAGGGGCGAAATTCCTTTTAAGGACATGCCCTCCCACACTAAAGAAAGAAGACCTCTCAAGAAGATGCTTCCTGTAAGAGGGACGATCTAGAATTGAGCAAGATGGTCTAGGAATCTTCTTCTTGGGCGTAGCAAGAGGAAAAGTTTTAGTAACTAGAGAAGAACTTTTTGGTACCAGCGGTAAAAGATTTCCATCACAGCAGAGTCTCCAACTACTTTTCCAATCCGCTTTGTCCGCAGACACAAGCGCTCTCGCATTAGAAGTTTGAGCGGAAGTTGAAATCCGCCGTGATCGCGAGTGAGAAGAAGCCTGATGAGACCGGGGGGGGCATAATCCAGAGATTACTCCTCGGTACCCACAGCTAAAACAAAATTTTCGCCTGGGTCGACGACAGTGGTGGAAATGGTGACCCCGCTGACGCCCTTTCGAAGACTTCGTGGACCTGACAACTTTTTTAACTTCTACGCAACCGTTCTTATATCATTACTGTCACTCCCCGAAATAACCTGATGTACGCCTTTCTGTTGAGAAGAGGACCAATGCACAATCTTCAGAACTTGAGGAACACTACAGTGTCTCCATCCGAGCAACCGGAACCTGACTCGCTAGAACGAGGTTGACTAAAATCTGAAAAATTAATCAGAAAAGCCTCTGCCACTGGAGTCTCCGTTACCTTAGACAGAGTGATGGGGGGCTCCTCACTTAAGAGTCTTTGGTGGTAGGATAGGACTCCGACTTAAAATCTGCCCTGGCGTCGTGTGAACATCTGCAAAAATTGTCTCCGCACGACAAACCTCGTCAATGGACTCTGAAGACAAACTTGACTGACTACAGTTAGAAGAAACACCTAAACAATCTAGTTGAGACTTTGACTGATTCTCAAGGGGAACAAATTGCGGTAGAACAAGAGCTGGACCATCCAGAATTGAATGCTGATGAGAAGTTGACGATCTGGCAAGCTTGGCAATTTTGATAGCATCTTCCACAGCTTCGAATAAATTGATACAGCAATATTATGTTCTGTCATCGGGTTAGCAGCAACTTTTTCTAAGCGATCAGTTACATGAAGGAGTTTTGCTTTGATTCTCTTACATTCATCATCAGCATTTGCGTCGTCAAACTCTTCAACATATCCATTCTGGATGTTCCAACTTCTGTTCTACTCTTGCTCTTAGCTGGATTACCTCACCTTGTCCCTCTTTATCTTTATCTCCAGGCTCTTTCTTTTCCGCTCTTCCTTGCACACTCACTTATTTATTCCCTTTCTCTTCCTATTACCCCCTTTCATGTTTCTTCTTTCTTCCCACTCTCTTCTTTTCCAATATGTAATGCCGAGATTGAGCTCTACGATCAGTGCATTAATACAAGATTGTGGTGCTACAACTCATGTCTACCTTGGCCTTACAAAGTACTATCCAAGACTTTTGGAATTCAAAGTTCAATCCTGCTCATATAACAAGAAGTGCAAAAAGAACTTTACATATCAAATTTTAAACAATCGAACTTACGATGTCTTTGTTGAAGTAAAGTCCATTCGTTCTTCTTTCACTTCGTACTAAATAAAATGTCTCGAGTCTCGATATTTAACGTGTCCTACTTTATTTCATGTTTTGACTGATAGAGGTACAAGAATACCTCATCAAAAGGATCAAGAGGGAATCAATCATCTTTGAAAATTTGCATGCAAAATGGATGGATTAAGAAAAATAAAGTTTCTTTCAATTGCAGGCCAAAAGCTGGGCTTCCTCTTCATTTGCAGCGCTATGACCCAACTTTGTTAAAAATGATGCTTTTGTTTGAAATTATCTTCGAAAACTTTCCTAATTGCTGATGATCAGAATCTAAAAAAAATCAAAAGGATGCAAGATTTCGTTTGCAATCCAAGTATTAGGGATCAGTTCAAATTTTTCAAAAATATCTCGGATATGTTACCTGCACGATGCAAACAAAACACAATTTCAATATTGATGTGAATCTAACAAAAACAAATTTTGCATATTCTGTCTGGAAAACACAATAGCTAGTTACGATTTAAAAGTTCATTTCCGATATTGTTTGGCAATGATATTTTGCATAATTATATTCGACACAATTGAAAATCTATTCAAGGACATCAAAATGCATGGAATAATGTAAATAAATCGCTTAATTAATGCATTTCAGCAATTGGGCCAATTTTGAGAGCTGCTCTGTAGTATTATTATGTGGACTGAATTGGGTCAAGGGACGTCGGATTTATTACATTCTGGGAAGTTCATAATCAACAAAATGCTATTATGTATATACACAGCAATTTCAAATGTCAGTATCAATATTTCTTAAATTCCTTCCGAAGAAAACATATTTTTCCTTTTCGACATTATTTTTAGTATTTCTTTTTAGGCAGGCAGGAAGCTTTTTTCCGAAAAAAATAAATTTTAGCAAAATAAAGCCGTCCATAAAAATAGATTCGAAGAAAAATAAGTTGAAAACTTCACGGTTTGTGCATGTTTAATCATTCACACGAGGAGGAATTTTTTCTTGTTGTCACGCTCGATACGAAAACGTTGAATACTGTTTCGTTGCATTATGAAGACAAATGATTGTGTCTGGACAACAGACAACTCATCAAATATATAAAAGGCAACGCAAAAAACGAGCCCAATTAAAATGCAAAATTCGTATGGAGAGAAGGATGTGCAACGCGGACGTAAGGTGCAGCTTTGGCCTTGCACTTGAACCTTCCAGGCAAAAAATAGCACTCGTTCAGTCAAGGTTGACTTGTTTCAACTCTGCCCAGTTGCAACTAACTGCTGCACCGTCCAAAAAAACCATTCTTCTTTTCTTCTTTGTTTTTGCAATAACAAAACTAAAACTGTTATTCGACTTTCAAGAGGCCAGTCTGGTTGGTAGAAAGAAGAGTGGCAGCAGCAGAAGCAGCACATTTCGGTGGTGTCGCGCGTTTTATTATTTATTCGCGTTCCACCAACACAACAAATGGATGCTGCCAAAACTTAACTCGCGTTGCCTTCATAATATCCGCAAATAAATCATAAATCAGACAGACTGAAAAAAGTGCAACAAAACCTAAAACCTGCTGCCTGCTGGCTTGTTATTGAAAACGAACGAACCAAAAAAATTACTTACTGTTAAAACTAATAATTTGCTTGCTACTGTTTTAGTGAGAGGGGGGGGCAAAGGGAATATTTTCGAGAAAAAATAGTTATCAATTTGACGTCAATTACATAAATGCAATTAATTAATCAGTAAGCAATAATGATCGATTTTAATTTAAGAAATTCTGCTGCGCATTTAATATTTTATAGTGTTTATGACAATGTGCATGCAGGTTATCTCGGGTTACTTAGTTGCAGGGGGAAAATATATGCATATTTGATATTTATAAACTTGGCAGAATTTGTCCAAGGTAATTCCACATGAATGAAATAAATTACACGTTGATAAAGAATATGTTATATGCATGTTTGGTGCGAGGTAGATAAATTGAGTGGGCACGTTACGTGGACACCTTTTTTAGGGGTTTTCTTCATTTTTTATTAACGTTGCTCACATCAGGGACTAAATGAGAGACTTTAGTTAACATCGTTGTTTTTACTTTTTTGTTCCTTGTGGGTATAATAATTCTACCCACTACAACCTTTTAATTAATTCCTGTTTTGATATATATAAGATTACAGAATTATTTTATAACTACGGCAAACTCAGATACTAAATAAATGAAAAATTTTATTAGCAAAATTCATTAATAAATTTTCCATAATAAAGAACGGAGTCGAATAAAGATTTAAAAGACTTTTCACCAATGTGAAATTAACGGCAGGTTAAAAGACTTTTCGCCAATATAAATTCCACCTATAGCTATGCATTATAATCATAATATAATGCAAATTTCAGCATAAATGCGACAGATAAAGCAGTTTAAGCTATTGTTTCGCGAGCAACTTCAAAGAGCGCTAGCACTTTTGATCTCAGAACTTCCTTTATTTTCATATCATGTTTTAGCCTTCAACCCTTTTACTTTAAAACAGTTCTAAAATAGAATTAAAGACGACTTGACGTCTGCTGGGAGTTCAACGGAAATACTGTAGCATCAGAGCAGACTAGATTGTACACCAAAATCTGTAATTACGTAGTGGTTTTTCCTTTTTTGTAATAGGATATTAAATGGGTTTTGTTAATGTTTGGGGAATTGTTTATTTTTAAAGTTGTGCTACAATTTCTTCAATCTTTTTCAATATTATTTAAGATCTTATATGATTCAGCGATGCGGTTGATTCTTTATGGCTTATACAAAAGGAAAGCAGAATCCTTCAACAATCTTAACTCTGATTGAAAAGTAACACTGCCCAAAAAATCGCAAAAGAATATTGCATAGCAATATGTGTTACAAACACATAATACAAATTGTGAACGCTTGGTTCCCATGATCTCCACCGAAAAATAAAAGATTTTCAGGTGAACAAGAAGAAATATACAGAATCAAGACGGAACAGTTGAAAAAAAATGCTGGGATTCTTTGTTTCACAGAAAACTGTCGCGTCAGCGTCGTAACAAATGATTCCCAGGGCTATTGACCAGAAAAGAAATAAACTAAAACCTTCTAAAAGTTTTTGTCTTCATTTATTCTAAAAATAGCTCAAAATAAACTTCTTAGCTTCCCCAGGTTCTCAAGACAGAAAATTTCATATCTTCTGGTATGACTGCAGTTTGCGAAACATCTAAGTATAAATGGCAGTTTTGAATAACTAAAGAAAAGGCAATTATTAAAGGTTCAACTGAGAAAATGATGATCTTTATAACGAAGAAGATGGGAACGCGAGGAACAATCGCATTAATAGCTTGTCTCAGAATAGAATCGTTTCTGAAGAACATGGCCATCCCCATCTTCTAACAAGGGACGGAGGGTAGTCTCCCATTGGTTGTTCACTGACAAAATAGTGAAATTTCTGATCAAAATGTCAAAAGTTTGTAACTTGTAGAATCATCCTAATGATAAAGGATCTATCAACAGATCAATTAGTATACTATGACAACAGCATTAATTATTATTCCAGTCTGTTCTACGTCAATATTGATTGCTTCAAAAAAACATTTCCCATATTTCCATTGGAATGATTCAGCATATGAGTGAATCCACTACGGTAGCAAACAATCTTCAAAGAATTGCCATAAAAACGAAGCAATGTGGGAACTGTTTCGAGTAAGGCTGTATCGTGTATTTTTCTACAGTCAATACAGGCTGAACTAGATGCCTAAATAACACCTTTGTGGATAAGAACAAGTCGAAATACATCCCCCGAGCTTCGTCATCGTGGCCACAAGACATAACTCACAATATCTTAATGCATCTTAACAAGGACCATTCTAGAATGAAGTTCCCTAATGTTTTTTAGTCATAATCGTTTCTAATCGATAGATCAACACAACAGAAAGGCTAAACTAGGCCAAGAATGTAGGTTAAAACTAACTTTCTGTTTTAAATAGATCGACTCGGTGTCATGAACGTCCATATTGAAATGGAAAGAGAGAGAAGTCATTAGAGTATCTGACTAACTTGATTGCTGCAGGGTCGTTTCATTTGTGGACTAATGGAGAGGCCAAGACAGTCACTAAGCAAGACTTACAGATTTTCAAGGCTGCTGGATATCCAGCTTTTATGATTTCAACAGGGTTTGATGCTCGATAGATCTTTTTGCCATTTGTATTTAGTTTGATACCTACAAATAGCAATAAAAAATTTGTTTCTTCAATGATGGGTATTAAAAATTTTAACATAAGCATCGCTTTTTCGTTTGAATATTGTGCACTGTTTGGTCTCAACTTTCTTCTATTACCTACTCCAAAATGCATTAAATTGTTGCAGACTTAGAATGATTGAAAATCATAATTGGTCTTTAAACAGTCTTTGTAGAAAAAGAAGGTTGGGCAAAAAAGATTCTTAAAATTCGTTCCCTTCTGGCGCTTCGCGGCTCTGTCGTACATCATCATCATAAGTATAATTCTGCCTATGCAGGTCCCGTGCGTTCTCTCCACTTTTCTCTATCCTCTAATATCTCACTATAACTCTGTCCACTTTCGACATCGTCTACCATCTTTGTCCTTCTTCTTCTCCTCCGAAGTCGCCGTGGAACACGATCTAGCACCCCTTCAGTCGCCGAGGACGGAATTGACTCCTCACGGGAGCCACGGCATGGCCACCAACTCCTCATATTTCGAGGTACTGCAACGAGACAGCGCTGCGATGTCGTGCGCCTATTCTGTCTCCGGGCAGAGCACTGACCCCGATTCCGATTGCGACGATGGCTTTGTAAAAGTCGTCAGTCGATCGAAGAAGAGGCGCCAAGAATCCTCCAAGCTCAAACTTCAACCGGCGTCTACGGTTAATGGCTTCTCCGGTTTAAGAGCTGACAGCGACGACGTATCCGGCTCTCTATAATCTTTCACGCGAAGGACAAATGGTTCGGCATCGCGTGGGAACTCACACGTCGCGATCTCGTCGTCACAAAGACGAAAAACTTGCGTGACGGCATAATTATAAAGCTGGTGACGCGATGGAGCGAGACTACCGAGGAATAAGGGAGCTCCTCGATACCATGGAAACGTCCTACCATGCCTACCAGTTGACATCGTAGAACCGCTCAAGGTTGTCTATGGGAGGAACCGGAACCATCCCTGCCAAAGAAGTGAAAGAAGATCTCTCTACAGAGGTCTTTCAGTAATTTCTGATGCACCGAGAAGATCGCCATGCCTCTGGTTCTCGTCCTCCAGGACAAGACCGTGGAGGCTAAGAGGATTCTTCAGACCACCGCGGACCTCGGACTGAGGATCACCGCAGAAGAGAACCGCTGCCAACGATTAGGCCACTCGCAGCGATGCTGCAAAGCGCCCCCCAGGTACACCATCGACAGACAACACGTCTACCCAGAATCCGCCGATCCCGCCCCCGGCGAGGAGTGCGCACCAATTGGTTAAACTTGCTAGTCTTCTCAAAGCTTCTCCGAGCGCTGAAGACTCTCAATCAGAAACTGTACGATGCCCCCGGTCTCGCTGAGATGCTAACCGCAGTCGGAACCTTTCTCCAGGACGCCATGGCAACTCTGAGAGTCTAGAAGACGAGAAGCCCATCAACCATTCAAGGATTCGCTGCCACCAGCGCAGACATCAACACTCCTCTACTGTTGGTAAATACGACAGATGAAGAAGGTAGAAGACAATATCTAGGTACTCCACAAGCCATAGAAGCTCATCATACAGCCTCTCAGTCTCAGTTCAACACATCAGTTCATCAATTGTTTCTTTACGGTTTCTCGATGGTTGTTACAACATGTTAACTTAGGCTAATAAATAACTTAGTTGTTTTATCCTTTTATTTATTATTACAAACATTAGTACTAACACTTAACCACCTTAACATACGGCTCTTAACAGTGATAACATTCGAACTTTATTTGTTTCGAATTATGTTTCTTTTGAAAATCCTAAATTGATCTTTAAACAGTCTTTGTGGAAAAAGAAGATTGCGTAGAAAGATAGCTACGATCTTTAAAATTCGTTCCCTTCCGGCGCTTGTACTTTGTTCTCTTGACATGAGTTTCCAGAGGTAACCAAGGTTCAGGCTTCGTCTTTTAACTCTATCCGCCTTCGGTATCGATACCAAACTTTAAAAAAATTTAACGTAAAGTTTGCTTGGAAAAAATATTTTTTTTTTTGGTATTTTGTAGGGTTATATGGCCCGGCCTGATATAACTTTGCTCTGTAAATGTCAAGGTGTATTGGCGACGAGTATCATCACCGCTCGGTTTTTCGAGTCGACAAATAAATTATTTCTATTATTACATACATTTCAAATTAGAACAACTTTTTTGAGGTTTTATTTTATTATCACTCCTTACCGACAACTCAAGGCTGCCGACTGGTTAGGTGTGGGTGCATTCTGACGTTAAACGTGTCAAATGTAAGTAAAGTTCTCAAACATAGAATTCAATTATGAAACGGAAAAAAAAGGTACAAAAAGACCCGCTCATTCATAAGCAGTGTACTGTTTGAAGATTAATTTTAATAAATTTTGAAATTTTATAGATAATAATCTAGTATAAATGGCGACTGGCGTTACACGTGAACAATCTTTTAGAATATTAGAACATGTAGTCATCTTTCCTAGTTATTCATAATGTTTACTGTAATTAAAAAACATAATGTAACGTTTTTTCAATTGAAAGTAAGTACATTTCCTCGTGGTGGTTTCATGATTTTTGTCAATCTCATAATGTTGTACATCAGGAGATTTCTTTTGCTTTTAAAGCTTTCTTTCAATCAATAAAGTTTTTTCAAAGAAGTTATTCAAGTATACGACACTACTTCTAGAGGCTTTGTACTTGTAACATAATTACAGCAAGCTTCCATTGAGCACGAAAAGAAAACAACGTGCCATGCAGGAAATTGTACTTATTTTACAACGATACAAAGAAATAAATATCCCGAGCCAATCCTTACATCTGTTGATATTCCCCTTGAGCAATAAAGAAGTACGATCCATTTTTACTGAGGAGACCCAATCTGGATTATTAACATCTTCCAATTCGGCTGGCTTCCATAAAAAAATATTATTAAAAAACTGATGCATAGAATCTTCTTATTTGAACCTGAATGGAAATGAAGTGGGCATATTCTGGCATATTTTAGTATTAAATCTGTAAGGTCGCCTCTTCTTGATGCTTGAATCCATTTGTTTCTTCTTTGCACAGACAGCTTATTGCCCAAATCTGATCCAGTTTTCAAAATGGTTGGGATTATATAAAGACAGCAGCAGTAGTAGGTAACTGAGTTTTATGCTGATCACTACCTGCCTATCTTCCGTTTTAGCAGCATTATTATGACATCCTACTAAAGCACAGAAAGAAGGCATGGTGAAGATAAAAACCCAGGATCAAACTAAACTACAACTATACGCAATTTCAATCATTTGCTTCGCCTTTAATATCTACCAGCAATATGGCGTTCAATTTTTCCTTAGTGTTATATTTAAAATCCGAATAAAAAAATCTTTATTTACTTGCAAAGAATTCAATCGAGGGGGAATCCATAGACAAAATTTTGTACACCGACTTCCTCGAACTTCGTTAAAGGCTCTGTTGAGATTTCCAAA
Source organism: Ignelater luminosus (assembly GCA_011009095.1). Classification (NCBI taxonomy): domain Eukaryota; kingdom Metazoa; phylum Arthropoda; class Insecta; order Coleoptera; family Elateridae; genus Ignelater; species Ignelater luminosus. The sequence goes on from VTPC01090900.1 coordinate 27,567, forward strand.
TAAAGTCAACGTTTGATATCCGTCTGGTTCTGGCCATATACGATCTAGAATCTAGATTGAGGTACATATTGAAGCTAGCGTGCTGGGGTTGGCTGGAATTCTCTTAGGTTTAGGTCAATGGCCTACTACGAAGACAGGGTACAGACAATAAACGGAAAAGATCACCCTTTCGAACTTGAAATGCTGGCTGTAGCGTCCCTTGAGAGATTTCATATTCATCTGGTAGGTAAGAAGCTTCAATCAGTAACAGACTGTGGTACCCTTGGGGATGTTATGACTGCCGCTACCATTCAGAGGGCAAATGGACAAGTCAAATCGGTACAATGCTACGATCACCTCTAGCTTCTACTTCACTACTCTCTACGTTTGACTGCAAAATTTCACAAGGTACAATTTGCTCTAAATAACACCATGAACCCAGTCACGCGTACATTCCCAGTGAGTTATTGATGGTATAGAAACCAAAATTTAACACCACAGCAAAAACGGCCATCATCAACCAGGTGCAAACCGGAATTGCTGTTTAGGATCACAAGAGCGTCTACCTCGACCTGGTGGACAAATGAGTCTTCCAGCAGCCCCGATCCGATATCACCGAGCAGAGACCGGGAGTGCTCGAACCCTTTCAAGTTGCTGCATGGCAATCCTACAGAAGAACGGTCTTCGGGGAGGTGAGTGCTATGACGGTGGTACACCTGGCCGTCCAACATTCCGTTGGATGGCATCTCAGCGCGATAAGCGCTTGTTACAGATTACCATGATCGAGATAGTGCACTAAAGACATCAGGCAGCGGAAATCCAGGGGACGATTTTCTTATATATGGTCCTACATCCATACAGTTAAATAGCAATTCAATGAGGCGTGTATTCTGCCGACTGCAATACAGAGCCAAGCGTTAGCACGGTTTAAGTCTCTTTAAATAAAAATAAGAATTTTAAATTTATGAGAATTCTGTTTTATTTTCTCTCTTCTACAATATACCACATTATCTAAAAAATTCAAGATTTATTAAAATTAACCCTCAAAACAATACATTGCTTATAGAACGACTGATTTGGTTGTTCCTTTAAAGGGGAGCTGGTCGACCTCGGTACACATCACCCATATTACAATGCAAAAGTTTATGAATGTCCAAGCTATTTTAGTCCCAAAACAATTTTAGTAACTAATTTTTGAAATTATAGTCTGACTGTAGAATTCAGGCCTTGACATGATATTTTTGTAACAGTGTACTTGGAAGTCTCACTAAGTTACTATACATATAAATATTTATAGGTTAAAGGTCATTTATGTCACTCTTCTAAATAAACGTGAGTCGTCACATAGATGCAGTGTTTAGTTTTATTTTGCTGTATGTTGCACACTGCAAAAATGAGATAAAATCAAAGCCTACTCTGAATTTTATAATATAGAAAGTAGAAACAGACTAGATATTACAAAGGGGCTACATTATGAAACTAGAATGTCCTATACCCACCGAAATTACCTTCCACAAAGACCTTAAATTTGTCGACATGAAGATTCTTCTTAGTGATACCGCAGAATTTTAACATAAGGAATGTTCTACTCTTCTACTACTACAGTAGTACACAACACAACACAAAACAAAACAATTAAATTTTACTATTTAGAAGAAAAATTGAACACGTTAAGGAAGTCGTAAAATAAATACCGCAAAGTTTGAATGTTGAAAAACTAGTAGGAATCTATTAATAATTCAAACTATAAATCGCGCGACTTTTCTGAAGAATTTGATAAGAATCAAGTTCACTAGGCAATCATCCTTTTGTTGGTTGGCCTTGATGACGAGTAATGGATGATAATGTCGTGATCTAAGAAAAAAATTAATAAAGAATTACGTATTACGCGTGCAACAATAATGATGATGATAAGGAGAGGAGAGGAGGATACACACGTCGCATAATAAATATGTGCAACTTGTAAATTTCTTACTCATTCCATTCGTTATGGAAGAGTTGAGCAAAATACTACTCTACCGCAGGTTAAAGTTGAATCTATTTATATTATAAAATATATACATATATCGTACATCATTTTAAATAATTTAAAACCAACAACATTCTTTTCCAGTTGCTGGTTTGCAGGTATGCAAGCGAAATTTATTAGGGCATCATCGATGGTAATATGTTTTAAAATGTTAATAAGAAACGCTATGGGGAGACTCAATAGATGAATAGAGACTGTTTAGAAATTAAAATTTGTATCGATTTGTTATGATGTTACATAATTTTAAGATATGGAAGGTCACACACAGAAAGACCAATAAAACCTTTACGTTATGCAATTCTCGGTTCTTTTGTTTGGAAATAATTCTTATGGAGGTTAACTTTTAATTTGACTTAATTGATATTCTAATTGAATTTTCTGCGAAACAATCTCCTTTTAAAAATTAAATGATTATCTTCAAACAGGTTGGTAGGCTTTCTGTAAGCTTCATCATATAATTTGCAAATTACCAGCAGGTAGTAATTTCACGTTTAAACCATCAATACTGAATTGATTCTCACGTTTAGGCACGCCTTTAGTTTTAGCAATAAATCTTTTTGCTTTCCTCTAAGTTCGCTCACCAAAATTAGATTATGAAAATATAGAAAAGACAAGGAAATTATCAAGAGCTTGATATCTTTTTACCCAGGCATTTCCTTGATGCCACGTGAATTGCACGGAATACAATTTTTAAGTATCAATTTTGCTTGCCTTAAACTTCCTAGATGTAATCACATTTTATCTCTGCTATTTTATCAAACATTAGCTTTTCTCAAATTGATTATAGTTTGAGCAATATCGTATTTTTGTACGGGTCAGGTAACTGAAAGTTCGTAGTTATTGGCGTTCAACTTGCCGGACTGCTCGTTTCGAAGCAGGACAATCACACACATTTGACAATTCTACGTGCCCAGTTTTTGGGTGACAATGATTTAGGTGCAAGAAAGTGAAGCAGTTTCGGAAAAGTACAGATTCCAAGCGAGTAGGGCCTTTTTTATACAATGAGATTTTTTTCAGTTCTCCGAAGTTTCTCACCTTCATGGACTTTGAAAGTTTAAATTCTAAAAAACTTTAGTACTTTAAGGACTATAGGAACCGGGCGTTCTCTGCATTTTGAAGAGCTAGAGGTTTGTCCAAAGTACATCGATTGGCAACTTAATCTGTTTGTAGATTTGCTATGACAAGGCTCTGTGATATAGTTGCAAGAACGGTGCCGAGTTGGAGATGTTTTGGGTGATAATTTGAAGTCTACAATAACTGTCTTGTTAACACAGAACAATAAACGAAATGACTGGTTTATCCTTCAAAACTTGCACCATGCAATTCCTGGATATTTCCTAGGCCAAAGGAAGTTTTTGAGAAGAGTAAATTTTTCTTAGTTGATTTAACACTTAAACAGAAGATTTTCAGTCAGCACCATGTTACAGTTTTGGGCGAATTCAACTTGGTTTGCGAGTCAAAAGTTATTCTCTAGTTTGACCGTTTTCATCCGATTCCTTCATTTTCTCCCTTTTCTATATCTGAAGAGCAGATGAAGATACCAATATGTAAATGGTCGAAAGAGCGGAAGAACCACATAGGAGTAGTTTGATCTCCAAAGTCTACAAGATAATCAAACGACAGTTGCGTCTGATCCACAGTGGACGGCTACAAACAGCATCGAATCTAGAATGAGCGGCTAAAAAATAGATCCTCCAAGAAAGGTGTTGTGGAGTTAGGCCTTAGCAACCCAGTACACATAAAAACTCGAAGGGCAAAAGAAACAATGGGCAAAATGAAAAATTATACTAAAGATCATCCCTGGGTGGAAATCCGCACCGCCATAGGAGGAAGACCCATAAGATACGGCAGGAAAGGCAGTTTTGCTTTTAAGTTTACAGAACCCAGTCTTAAATCACAAAAAGCTGAAAAAACGTAGAATCCCATACGGAACTTGGAATGAAAATGATAGACGGTATTCTACACTGCTGGAGTGGAAGAAGAAAGGGCAAAAGCAGGAATAGGAATACTAATTAAAAAGAAGTGAAAGAGTAGGATACTAATATAGGAACCCGTTAACGAAAGAACTATTAAAATGTTTATGAACATATATGGACGAGAAACAATCATTATTGGGGCATATGGCTCAACAGACGACAGTCCAGCAATAGAGAAACAAAATTCTAGAAAATATCTGCAAGAAGAAATACAAAAAACGAAAAGAAATCACAAACTTATAATAGCAGGTGACTTCAATGGCAGAACAGGAAGAGAATACATTGGTGAGACTATCGGGTGCTTTGGAGAAGACAGCACAATTGAAAATGGAGAAATAGACAAATATTCATGGACACAGGAAACCAGACGTCTACAATCAATTACAAATTAAAGATGTAAAAGTAGAAAGGGAAGCCAAAAGCGGTACAGATCGCAAGCTACTCGTCGCAAAAATCGAGTTCCCATGGTACAACACGAATCACAATCCAAAAATAGATCCCCAAGATGAAACAATTAAAGACATACAGCTTCTAGTAGATGAATCTATCAAAGACCTATACCAAAGAAGATTAGATACCATACTGATAGAATTTAGATACACATATTAAGAAGGCTATAAAAGAAGCTGCCTTTGAGGCAAGTTAAAAGATCAATGAAGTACAAAAGAGAACCTACGATAAGAAAAATTGAAAATAAAAAAGAATTGCACATAAGATGGCTAAGAAATCAATAGGAAAAAGACTTACACAATTATAAAGAAAAAAAGTAAAGAATTAAAAAGACTAACAAGTAAAGAAAAGAATGAGAAATGGAAAGAACACGCATGAACATAGAACAATATACTTATTGGGGGGTACAAAAAGCTCGAAAGCTTACAAAATAATTAAAGGACTTAGAAAAAATCCAAAAGGTGAAAGGTGAAGGGTGTCTAATATTAAAGGTACAGGTGGATGTTATACAATATTGGCCCATGTGCATGATTAGACACGTTCATGCATGTAGTAGTCGAGTCTAGAGCGTTGTTTTGTTCAAGACTCAATTTAGCTTCCGGGAAGCAAACCAACATAACGTGTGTAATCGCAATTATCAGATTCTTGCAAGCCGAAGGAGTTAACCAGAGCGAAATTCATCGCAGATTACGGGCGTTTGGTGCAAAAAATTTGAAGATGAACGAACAGAGATAAATGGTGATCCGGAGAAGAAAAGAGGCAGACCAAGGACCTCACATACGGTGACAACTGCACAATTGTCGAACGTTTGATTAGGAAAGATCGTCCCATTGCAGTTCGTGAAATTGCTGCGATGACTGGCACTCTTAAGAGTTGCGTTCATATGCGATTTAAACTTCCGCAACTTGACAAGCGGCAGTACCGTGAAGAGATGCTCAAACTGATGTCACACTGGGATAAATGTCTCAACATTTACAGAAATTATATCGAGAAATAAACAAAAGTTTGTATGTTTTGGCTTGTACCTTTAATATCAGACACCCTTCGTATAAGACAAGAAATGAGAAATATACTACAGAAAGTTACCAACGGAAACACGAAGGGAATTTATAGAGAGAGAAGAAGACAGTAACACAGGAGGTGGGTAATGGTGGCAAAGACAATAAAAACCACTAAGGACCAGGGAGAATATATCCAGAACTGATCAGATATAGAACTGAAGAAGTTTTCCGAATGACCCATCAAACGTTTCAATCTTTCACAAGAATGGACGACAGCATAACGTCCATTTTAAAAAAAAAGGAGATCGCAAAAAATTCAAAAACTATAAAGGCATTAGAATTGGAAAAGACCAAGCAGGTTTTACTGCTAGGAAATCATGTATTGACGCTCCAACAACTCATGGAAAAGAAAAAGGCGAAAAATAGAGAAGTGCATTTGGCCTTCATCTGTAGGAAACTAGGGATTCAAGATCAACTAACCAGAGCAATAAAAGATCTTTATAAGAACAATATCGTACAAGTAAAACGGGAACTAGATTAGGCGATCAGTTCAAGACAACCAAAGGACTGCCCAACTTCACCAACAGTATTTAAAATATTCCTGAAACAGATCCTAGCAACTTGGGAAAGAAAGTGCGAAGGAATCCCATATTGCATATTCTGGTAAACAAACTGTCATATGAAAACTGTCATTTAAATATTCCGGACATTCATCATCACTTTCTAAATATTCATAGATTCTTTTCCAAAAATTGAAAATTGCTTTAGATTACACTCTAAGCTATGCTGACGATCATAGTAATAATCTCACAGAATGAAAAAAGATCTCAGTTTCATGTTATGAAAAAAGAAGAAAGAATATAAGAAAAACGATTTAAAGATAAATTGTGACAAGACTGAATATCTTTCAAACACGGATGAAGAAGTAAAGAAAGTTAGAACTAGATAAAGTAATACAAATTCAAGGAAAGAAGAGCTTTAAATACTTAGGATTAACTAAAGAAACTACAGCAGAGGAAGGAATAAAATGCAGGTTGGGATAAACACGATAGAATCAGCATAGTACGAAATATGGATCTGAAAACTGGGTGATCAACACAGTATCGAACTAAAATAAACGCTACCGGAATGGAATATTCGCGTAGATGCTGCAAGCTAACAAGATTAGATAGGATAAGAAATGAAGAGATAAGAAGACGAATGAATGTGGAAAATGTGGTATGGACAATGTACGCATTTTTCCCGCTAGTCGAGCGTCGAGTAACTCGTTTCGAGTTCAGTGCACTCAGTGGAATCGCCTGGGAAGATTGTGTCTGGCCCCACTCAATTTCATTGTTAAAAGTAGTTTCGCTCGCTCCTCTTTCTTTTGTCATGATAGACTTAAGTGAACTAATTTTGCTTCCTGCTCGGGAAAAACTCAGCAGAAACTGTTATGGTGTTGAAAACAGCTTCAAAGGAAAGCGCTATGGGAAAAACTGTGGTTTTCTTGTTTTAAAGAAAGTGAAATGTAGTTTGATGACCAACCTCGTTCTGGACGTCCATCAACTTTCCCTTTCCCGTTAATTCGTTTCTCCAGGTCAGGCTTTCTATTTGGAGGTTCTGAGAAGATTGCGTAACAGTGTGCGACAGAAAAGGCCCGATTAGTGTCAGACGGGAGACTGGTTTTTCCACCATGACAATGCACCTGCTCACACAGTCATCTCTGTGCGTCAGTTCTTGGCAAAAAACGGGATGACTCCCTTGCCCCACACCCCCTACTCACCTGACTTCTTTTTGCTTCGGCGAATGAAGAGGGACATGAAAGGATAGCGTTTTGACGACGTGGAAAGGGTGAAGGAAAAGATGAGGAAGGAGCTATCGGCCATTACAACAGAGGAGTTTGAAAAATGTTTCCAAGAATGGAATGGCAGGCTGGACAAATGCATTCAGTGTAATGGAAAGTACTTTGAAGGTGATAAGGTTGTTTTGTAAAAAAGAACTGAATACATAACTTTTAAAAAAATTCGGGGTTTTTGGGTATTAGAAGATCAGGGACGAATAAATAAATAGGAAAAGTAACAGAGTGGAGCCCAATGGATGGAAGAAAAAGCAGAAGACCAAAGAGACCATGGTGAGATGAGGTAGACAGGGTCATGGAAAGATAGAGATCAATGGCGAAAATATTTGAGGGAGGGAAGATAGCGTCAGCCTTTGTCTATATTTATCCAGAGATAATTAATCTGGAATCTTTTGGTCTTCTAAAAGATATAAATAAATCTAAATAATACGAGTTCATCGACCAAGAATTGAACTCAGTAGAAAGCAAGAAGAAACTTTTATCAAAAATACCAAAATCTTGTGCAAACAATAGAGATATATGTCCAAAACAACAAACTGGTCTTTGGCAAAAGTAGGAAAGCTAAAAGGTGATGTTGAATCCCATCAAAAATCCTAGAAGAAAAAGAAGCTCTTTTGCGGCACACAGAAGCCAAATATTCAGTTCACGAAATCTTTTTGGCGCTTTAGTAGCATTTGCTAATTTTTGAAAACTAAGAGAATGGGTTTTGGGAAAATGTTCAAAGAAAAGATATTTTTGTTAATTCCAAATACCAACATGCATTATTGAAATGTCTGCAAATGGGTTTGACATACAATATGCATGGTCAAATTAAAAAAATGATTTGCTTTTATTAATGTTTTGATGTTATCAAGAGCAAATCAATTTTAATTCCCAAATCATAAAGGATCAATTACGTAATAACTTATTTAATTCTGGTCCGACTTTTAAAGAACAGTTATATCTATTCTGCTCAGTTTTTATTTCGGCAAAATCCATTTCGACGTTTCCATTCCAGTTTACCGTTTAGCAGTGTTCCAAACGTTCTATAGTAACCTTTTCTATATCTAATAATTACCAACTTCATAAAGCATAAAAAAGTTAAATAAAATTTCTAAGAATCGTTATTTCAGGGTTTGATTTATTATTCATCCAGATCGGTCTATTTCAAGGAGCTCCTTAACCGTTTTGATTAAGTTTTTAATTTGAATTTCAAATGCTTCGTGAATTTGTAAGGAATCGTGCACGCTAGGGTCTTATCGTGGTCCATCTAGACATTCCGACATATTCTTACAATACACACACACACAAACAAAATTCTTATAATATAGCGGACGCGCGGCGCGGCGCGGCTTGGCAACCGGATTATATTCAAGATCAAGGTTAGCTTAAATGCAGTGAGACGGTGGCCTTGCTTTGCCTGCTTCGCTGCACCGGTGCATCCTGTAAGTTGCCTCTTTTTACGTGTGTGCGCGATCCTTTAATTTTAGGTTCCGTTCTCGCTCAGCTGGCCACTACGACTACTTTGTTGTTGTTTGGACGTGTGTAAAACTCTCCCCGTTCGTTAGCAGTTCCTCGAAATTATTAATGAGATCGCAATCGAAAAGTATGATTATTATGGTTGCAGAAATTATTATAAAACGATTGCCGCTAATTGTTATATAACTATAGGGTTGGAAAAACCTATAAGCATACAGGTATTGACCTTGGCATAATAACCAAGACCTTAGAAGATTTTTTAACTTTATTTTTTCAAATTCTAAAGAAGCGTGTGTATAACGCGATCTAATTGTAAAAAGCCCCAACAAAAGGAAAGTTGAGGTGGTGCAAAAAATATTTCCGGAAATAAAAATTTGTCATCATGTGTTCTACCTACACTTATTGTGTGCGTTTGTGTGTGTATGAATATTGATGTAGGGCCTTGATAGTTAATTACAATAGTAAATCAGTAAACTCAGACAGTGGAAATTGGTTTGGTTGGTTTTATTTTTGGCATTCTGTGAAAAGACCACCTGCACGTGAGTCAGAAAATGCGCGAACCTGATGTTTGCCAATTTGTTAAACGCTAAAATTACTGATGGTGGCGGCGGTGGTGTGCTCGCCACTGCTTTTGTCAGACAAGCTGGTGCCAGTTTCCTAAAAAAAAAAGTTAGTTGGAAATTGTTTCCGAATTAATAAATAATTCATTTGTTTCTTCTTTCAATAAAATTTTGAAGGAATCTTTTCATCGAATGCGTAATAACAGATTGAAAAATAACAATAGGAAAGAAAGAATTACGAGTATTTATTTTTGTCGGACTAATTTCATTTTAAAATCAGGTATGCTATGATTCAGAGGCGTAGGTAGAAATTAAATCACGAGGAATGCATATTTTTTTGTTTCTCACTTGCTACCGAATTACTCCGCTTTTATAACTTACAATAAGAGTTAATCAACAATTATATAGTATTAAATATAAAAACAACTTCATTAGGATTTTATTTAAATAAACAGTAAAACAGAATAGGCCCTCAATTTGATCCTTGGGGTACTCCCAATAATTATCAAAAATTAAATCGAGAGTTTTGAATGCTTTTTATTTAAAAATAAAACATGTACAGGTTTCTTAAAATACAAACAGGGTTGAAATATAAAAAAAAACTTCGTGAATATCCCGAAGCGAAAAAAGTATCTAACCAAAAATAAAACTACACACATTTCTAAGAATTCAATTTCACAAAAAAAGGAATATAAAACAACAAAAATAAATTTTAAAATGACGACAAAAATGTTTCTTTCTCTTTAGTACAACATAACATCATCAACTCAAAAGACTGTCAATATAAAAAATCTGGCACTGATTCCTATTATTTAGACCAGACAATATTGTATTGTTACAGTTATGCATGAGATTTGGCAAATGTCCCATTATATACGCGAAATACGAAAAAGATGATCTCTATAAAAACTAGTATGCAGTCAGTATATGTGATAATGACAAACCGAGGAACAAACAATCTCGCATTTTATTAAGTGACGTCATCGTCTGGGGGTTGGGTGCAACAACAGTAGTAATAAGAGGAAAACGAGGGGGGCCCTCTTCGGTTCCCTTCGATCCCCTCTTGACCTTGGCCGTGAAACTGGAATTCATCACGCCCACGCCGAAGCTCCGACAAATACAAACATTGTTATATTTTTGTGTGTCTGGTTCCTGTTCTTAATAATGCGATTGAAACAAAAAAAAGTAATTTTTTCGGTAGAAAACAAAAAATTAAATCGGAAGCCGATGCAAAGCATAATAGATTAATTTAGTTTGAAGAACTACTGAACGATATATACGGGGTGTCTCACATACAAGAACAATAAAATTTATATTTTTAAAAGACATATTTAATATTATTATTTATTAAACTTCTCTTGCAAGTCAGATTTCTAATGTTTGAACTTCTCAGAATTTAGTCTAATAATAATCAAATCTACACTAACTACCTTTCTTTAGCACTATTGAGGTTACAAACCGCAAAAAAACATTCCGGCAATACATCAAATCAACTCCAACTAGATTCTGCCTTGAAGATTCTGGATCACGAATCGTCCTTTTTTAATTCATTTTATTTTCACCACTGATAAAAGTTTTCCAACTACAATAACGCAACGTCCAAGAAATTTTTTCTATTTATTGAAATTATTAAATATTTATTAGTTCTGACAGTTTCTCGTTTTCTTTATCCGATCGGACTCTGAACCTAAAAATCTGTAAGCAACTTTCAAAAAGCGCGTAGCCAAAAACTTGACCTTCTATTAACAAGATTAACTATCTTATTGGTTTTGACAATTAAACTGAAATACATTGAGATAATACTAGAAAACTCCTACAATTTTTCCCGCTGACTCTTTGTACTGGACATCTTTCAGAAATATTCAGCCAGACAAACTTCTTTATTGACAAGGTTAAAATATACTGTAGAACTAGAAGTTACCTTTTTTTATGTAGACCAAGGGAAAAAACTGCCAAAAACTAATCAACCTGTCACTATTTGACGAATATTTGCATTTGTACTATCTTAGTGGCATTTAAAGTTGCCACGTTGTTTGTCTTTTTATCAACTTGGAAGATTTCGTTCCTATTAGGTTGTAATTTACAGCCAGATTCCATTAAAATGGTTTAGCTTAAAACTTCACTGTTTTTTTTTGTTTTTAACCAATGAAGCGCCAGTAAAACAGACTTAGACCCAGAGGCCTATTCCACAAACAAAACTTGACAACTTCTCACTTTGCAATTTCTAGTAAAAAACACATTCACCATATTCCCAGCAAAGGCAAAAACGTGAAGTAAAAGTGAGAACTATTTTGAAAAAAAATACATTGATTTAATCTATTACATTGTACTGCAGAAAAAACTAAAAAAAATTGCAAAGTGGAAAGTGGAAGTAAAAACTTTTAGTGAATCTTACACGAGGTGGTGTGATCGTTGTTGTGTTGTCTACTCTTCCTCATAATAATAATTGAACGTTCTACTGACATAACCAGAATAGGTCAAATCTGGGCACTGACAGGAAGTTAGAAAGTTTGAAATAAATTTTTAAATCTGGTAGATTTCAGTGATTTTGGTCAATCTTACCAATTTATGACAATCTCTAGGTGAAAGCAAAGATCAATTTGTTTTTAAGGTTAGGAGATCAAAACTCCAAAAAGAAAGAAGAAAACCAGTTTCGGCAAGATCAATCAGTTAGGACTTTTGTTCCGTTTCGCTGCTTATAGTCAAATAGACTTCTCTATCTACAGAAAAGATTAAATATGTTGATTTCATCGACAGTTTCAAACTGCAACACATCGAAACAAAAATACCAAAGCATTTTTTTTTTCATTTTTCCATAGACTTTGTGGTTGCGGGAAGATTTTGAGAAGGTTTCAAGATCTACAGCCCAAAAAGCCTCCTGTATCTATAGAAAAAATTAAATATGTTGACGCCCTCGCCAGTTTCAAACTGCAACACTTTGAACTAACAATGCCAAGACATTTTTCCATAGACTGTTTAATTGAGAGAAGGGTTTGGGTAAGTTTCAAGATCTGCAGCCAAACAGCCTTCTCTATCTACAAAATACCTTGTTTATCTTGATAGTTTCAAACTGCAACCCATCGAACCAAAAATACCAAAACATTTTTCCTTTCATTTTTCCATTGACTCTTTGATTGGGGGAAAGATTTCGGGAAAGTTTGAAGATCTGCAGCGAGAAGCCTTCTGTATCTATAGAAAAGATTCAATATGTTGACTACCTCGCCAGTTTCAAACTGCAACACTTCAAACTAACAATGCCAAGATATTTCCCCTTTCATTTTACCATAGACTTTTTGACTGGGGGACGATTTTGGGAGAGTTTCAAGATCTGCAGCCAAACAGCCTTCTCTATCTACAAAGTATCTTGTTTATCTGGACAGTTTAAAACTGCAACACATCGAACCAAATATACCAAAGCATTTTTCCTTTCATTTTTCCATAGACTTCCGGAAAATTTCAAGATCTGCAGCCAAAAGCCTTCTGCATCTATAGAAAAGATTTAATATGTTGACTATATCGACAGTTGCAAACTGCAACACTTCGAATTAACAATGTTAAGAGATTCTTCCTTTCATTTTCTCATAGACTCTTTGATTTGGGGAAGCTTTTGGAAAAGTTCCAAGATCCGCAGCCAAAAAGCCTTCTCTATGTGTAGAAAAGATTAAATATGTTGACTACCTTGACAGTCTCAAACTGCTACACTTTGAACTAACAATGTCAAAACATTTTCCCTTTCATTTTTTCAAATACATTTTAATTTGGGAAAGATTTTGGGAAAGCTTCAAGACCTGAAACCAATAAGCCTTATCTATCTATAGAAGAGATGAAATATTGTGATTACTATGACAGTTTCAAACTAAAACACATCCAGTTGAAAACGTCAAAACATTCTCCTTTTCATCTTCCCATACTCTTTGAATCGAGGAAGATTTGGGTAAGTCTCAACACTTACCACTAAAGAACGCGTTTCTATCTATAAAGGAGATTAAATATCTTGTTTATCCTGATAGCTCAAACTACAGCACATCGAACTAAAAATGTCAAAACATTATCCCTTCCATTTTCCCATCAAATTTTCTATCTGTAGATGAGACCAATGATCATTATTGTGACAGTTTCAAACTAGAACACATGGAGTTAAAAATGTCAAAACATTCTTCCTTTTATTCTTCTCATAGATTCTTTGCATTGGGGAAGATTCTAGGTAAATTTTAAAGATTAAATAAATTCATTATTGTGATAGTTGCAAACTCAAACATATTAATTTGAAACTGTCAAAAGATTTTTATTCTATTGTCTCACATAATCTAAATTGACTAAGACTTTGGGTAAGTTTCAAGACTTGCAGTCAAACAACCTACTTTATCTGTAGAAGAGATTAAATATGTTGATTATTGTCACAGTTTCAAGCTGAAGTACATACAGTTGAAAATGTTAAAAGATTTTTCTTCCGTTGTCTCACATACTGTGAATTGGATAAGACTTTGGGTAAGTTTAAATATTTGCAACCAAAGAATTTTTTATCTATAGACGAGATTAGATTCCTTGGGTATTTTGATAGCTTCAAACAGAATTACATCGAATTAAAAATACCAAGACAACTTCCTCTTCATTTGCTTACAGACTCTTTGAATTGGAGAAGACTTTGGGTAAGTTTCAAAATTTGCATCCAAAAAAGCCGCCTTTATATATAGGAAAGATTAATATCCTGACTATTGTGATCATTACAAACTGAAGTGGATCAAGTTATAAATGTCAAAACATTCTTCCTTTCCTTTTCCCATAAATTCTGCAGTAAGGAAGGCTTTGGGTAAGTTTTAACATTTGCAGCCAAAAAACTTTCTCTGTCTGCATGAGAGATTAAATATATTGATTATGATAGATATGAACCTTGTATGAACATTATCCAAATGCAAGTTAGCCAACACGGTAGATCCAAATGTAGTTACGATTTGCGTCGTTAGCGGGTAAAATCGTCAACTGGGTAAGACTTTGGGTAAGTATCAACGTTTGCAGTCAAAGAACTTTAACGAATATAGACGAGATTGCATTCCTTAAGTTATTATGACAATTTCAAATAGAAATACAGCAAACTAAAAAAGTCAAAACATTTTGGTAAGTTTCAAGGCCTGCAGGCAGAAAGAAGAAGATTAGATATCTTGATTTACTTTGACAGTCTTAAACTGTCCTACGTCGAACTAAAAATGTCAAGACATTTTTTCTTTCATCTTTGACTCGGGGAAAATTTTGGGTAATTTGAAGACCTGTAGCTAAAAAACCCTTCACCTATCTATAGATGAGATTAAATATCTTGCGTATTTTGACAGTTCCAAGCTGTAACACATCGAGTTAATAATGTCAGAACGTTTTCCCTCTCACGTTCCCATGGACTCTCTGAAGCTAAAAAGCCTTTTTTAAATCTATAGAAAAGATTAAATATCATGATTATTGTAACAGTTTCAAGCTGAAACATATTAGACTGGAAATGCCAAAACATTCTTCTATTTTCCGCATAGACGCTTTGAAGTGGGAAAGACTGGGTAAGTTTCAAGATCTGTGACCAAAAAATAGTGGTTAAGAGATGTTTCCATCATCTGTTTACCAAGAATATCACTAATTAATGAGCAATTTTCCAATTTACATGATTTACAAGCTAGATATCTTCAAATTTTGTACTTTCAATTTCAGATGGTACTAGTTTCTTTGAGTAGGAAAGGGACTATCATATCTCTATTGGTGTATTCAAAAAATCTGTTAATAATATGCTTTTTTGAAAACCTTGAAAAATTAGTTGTCAGAAGCTTAATTCTTATCAATTGTGTGAAAAGGAAGAAGATGATTTCAATAAGAAGAATGAAGTTCTATTCTATTGGTTTGAATGCAAGACTGATAGATCCATTATCTTCTCGAATTTCAATTCGTTCAAGAAGCAGATATGAGATCACGATGGATAAACGATTCCGAAGATTAAATCCAATGTAAATACTGTCTGACGAGACTGGTCATTCCTTATTAAGTAGTAAACTCAAAGGTCTGAGCATTCTCACGTGCCTGACTCTTCTTGAGACAATACTTAAAAGCTAGCTATACGGATTTTGGTTTTGGGTTTTCATAATTTCTAAATTCTGGCATTTGTCTTGGTTTTGCTAGAAGATAGAAAAGCTCGATTAAGGAGATTTTATTATCAAACGACCTTGGCAAATTCAATTAAATAATTTTAACAAAAGTGGACAATTACTGACATGCAAGAATGAAAAAGTCACTTGATTCTAAATGCCAAATTCCGACATGTCATCAAGATTAATCTAAAAGCTGGATATTCTCCATTTGAAATCTTATTTATTTTATTTTTCTATCTTGAGTGAAAAGACAAGCGTACTTAAATTATAAGTGAAAGTTTAATTACCTCATAAATCACCCAAAAGATATGACTAACGTAAGTGATGCATTTTTACATACTATCATGCTGCTGTCAAAACTACGCACACATTTTTGGCAACAATCAGAAGTTCAATGAATTACTCACCCACTTGATAGCCTAGATCCTTCTTTCTACGACTTTTTCTCTTTTTATTAAAAATATAACGATATTGCGGTGCGTTGCATAATTTTGCTCATGGATTTTGCAAAACTGAATATTCTCAAAATGGAATAGGGAAGAAACAGAGAAGTTAATTTTCAAAATTTGGTAAAACACATTAATTAATGTCTTAATTTTGCTTTTTGATTACACCTCGTATGCACACACATATGTTGGTCTCAGCAACTTACCTGAAAGCAAGAAAACAAAATATAAATAAAAATGTAAAAATACCGATAGCAATTTTAAAATATTTAAGTAAGAACACTTTTCAAGTTTCAGATTTCTGAGAGAGTAAAAAAAAACGAACGTTCATGTTTTCATGTCTGTGATGGACGTTACAAATTGATTTCATTCGAATAACAATGAAATGTTCATTCAATTGAAACGGTGGCAAACAGATGCAAATTATAACAAAGTTATGGAAAGCAGTCAAAATGAATTATGCATAAACTGTAGAACATCAAAGTGTGTGTGTACAAGAAGAAAGATCAACAAATGTTTTAGACATTTTGGATTTCTAAATGTCGAGCTCGAATCCCTGCATAAACTATGAAGAGAGGCTAAAATCCATCAAGTATGAAAATTACTAGACAAGCCCTTTCCCGATTGGGTTTTCTTGAAACATTTAAATGCATTTAAATTCTCTGTACTTAAAATTTGAAAACAATTTCAACTGAAAATATTAAAAGAAAAAAAATGAAGCGCCAGGTTGTTTTCGCAAATTCGCGACTCTATAAATAAACTTGATTTGAATGTAAACGAGTTAAAAAACTAACCTGGGTTAATTTAGCCCACGTAATCCTTTTATAAGACGAAATTTTTTTAACAAGAAGTCTAGTCTAGAGATATGTAGATGTGTTTAATCAAAGCCGTCGTTGTCGAATTAAATTCATGAGCGTGTGTGTGTATATAATACCCAAAGTAGAAGTGGGGGGCACTTTTTAATAAACCAAATTATATAAATAAATCAGGGTCATGTTCACTATTAATAAATTCAAGGCCATCTCACGTATGGTTATGACGTGCTACCAACCGGGCCAACAAAATACAGGGGAGAATTTTTGGCATCCTCACCACTATATTCTCTTTCATGTAATTCGAAAAGAGTCTGCGGTTCTCAAATAGTTTTTTAACGAATGTGAGATTCCAATTTTTCTTGGAATAACATTCTAATAAAAAATTGTAAACACGTAGCATTTCTCCAGTATAAAGTTTTAATAGCATATCTAAAATTAACTGATAAAAGCACTCAAAAATGGAGTTATCAAAATGCATTAATACGGTGCACATTTTTTGTTTGATTAATCTGAATCTGTAAACAATTTATTTTAGATATAGTCCATTAGTTCAATAAATGAACAAGCAGAGCATGTATGCATGCAACACACCTAATGAAAAACAGATATTCAGCCTTGACATCGGGTGTTTTCTTTTAACAAAATTTTATTATTGCAAAACTAGGTATTTATAATTTATCAAAATTATGAAACACTGTTTTATCGGTGTGTCGCTATGGTATTTCCCTTCTTCAATTTAAAATGTCGAAAAACGACAAGATTAGTAAAACTTAAATAAAGATATAAAATCGAATGATTTTGGTATTGTTGATTTTCTTGTGATAGATCAACCTTTTTGGTGATGGCATACTTATTATGCTATTGGTTTTCTACATACTGTTATTATGTTCTAACACATGGGCTGAAAAGTTCCAGGCCTAACAAAGAAAACATGGTTTTTTTTGTTCAAAATTAGCTTTATTCATCAACGTAATTTCCATCAAGAACAACGCAATTATTCCAGCGCCGCTCTAACATTTCAATACCACTTTTGTAGAACGATTTATCTTTTGCCTCAAAATATGACTCAGTTTCAGCGATAACCTCTTCATTCGAGCGAAATTTCTTACCGGCAAGCATTTTTTTTAGGTCTGCGAACAGCCAGTAGTCGCTGGGAGCCAAATCTGGCGAATACAGTGGATGTGGGAGCAATTCGAACTTCAATTCATGTAGTTTTGCCATTGTTTTGATTGACTTGTGACACGGTGCGTTGTCTTGATGAAACAAAATTTTTGTCTTTGCCATATGCGGTCGTTTCTTTGCAATTTCGGCCTTCAAACGCTCCAATAACGCTATATAATATTCACTGTTGATGGTATTTCCCTTCTCAAGATAGTCGATGAACATTACACCTCGCACATCCCAAAATACCGAGGCCATAACCTTTCCAGCCGATTGTTGTGCTTTCGGTCGCTTTGGACGAGGTTCACCAGTTGCTGTCCACTCAGATGACGATCGTTTTGATTCCGGAGTGAAGTGATGAATCCATGTTTTATCCATTGTCACATATCGACGCAAAAATTCCGGTTTGTTACGTTTAAACATGGCCAAAAACTGCTCAGAAACATCAACACGTTCTTGTTTTTGGTGAACAGTGAGCAAACGCGGCACCCACTTTGAGCAGAGCTTTCTCATAGTCAAATGCTTATTCAATATAAAGCCAACACGTTCTTTTGATATCTTTACCATGTCAGCTAACTCACGTAACTTCACTTTTCGATCATTCAAAACGATTTTGTGGATTTTTTTGATGTTTTCTGGTGTTACCGCCTCATTTGGACGTCCACTGCGTTCTGCATCATCGGTGTCTCTACGACCACGTTCGAAGTCAGCAAACCAACGTTTTATTGTTGTTTCTGATGGAGCGGAGTCCCCATAACACTTTTCAAGCCATTGCTTCGCTTGAACGGTATTTTTTCCCATCAAGAAGCAGTGTAAAATTAAAACACGAAATTGTTTTTGATCCATTGTTTTGAAAATAACAAAAGTAGCGTCACTCTTAGCACAATAACTTACAAAATAATGAATAGAATATCATGAAATTTTAACAGCTGTATTTTGAAGGTTAGTACTAACTGAAAAAGCGGTGAATGCAATAGAACTAGCGCCATCTATTTGTTAGGCCTGGGACTTTTCAGCCCATGTGTTACTCTTGAGATTTTGCATATGAAAGTTATCTGAAAAAAACTGAGAAAATTACATTTAACTGTCGTGAAACATGTCCGAATTATATGGTCTTTTAACTTCTAGAATACAGAATGAGCATCCCTTAAACTTTTGAGAATGTCGCCTTTCTCGGTAGGTTAAAAACAAAACACAAGACTCTTCTGGTGAAAGAGTCCTCCCAAACAAAAAATAGGCCACAAATGACATCTTGTTTTCTAAATACCTGTATTTCTATGAAAACGTATTGTCATGGACTTATAGGTCGAAAAGTATCTATTATAAATTGATCTCAGTCATCTTTGGCTTGTAGAGTCTTAATATCTTAGGTTAATGTTATATTTTATGTACAAATTGGAAAAACTTTGAGAAATCCCTTAAAGAACTTTCTGATCGCAATCAAGAATCCGTTCTTAGTAACCTATAATACATTTTCGGTTAGTTACCATCTTGGAATTTCTATTGCAACAAAGTTTATCGATAAAATTATTATTGTCTACTGCAGAAAATTGATATAGAACACAATCGAGTTATTTAAAAAATACATTAACCGTTTACGTGTAACTAGTAGTATGCCAAAAGTATAATTTCTATTTAAAAAAAACTTAGGAATCTTTCATAGTTTCGATAAGTGTATTTATCTTGGCCTGTTATTTATTCTTACGTATGCATAGCTGGAGCAACTACTATACAGTAAACGATTTATAATACAAATTGCGACAGTATGGGCGTTAATTATTGTTTGCTATAGCTATAGTAAATATATTTGTGAGTGTAATTGATATTACTACAATTATTGTGTAAACACTAATTGAAAGATACAATTTAAGACTTCTACTTTATTCTTTAACCTTGAAATTAGAAAGAATGAGGTATTTCCCTTCAAGGATAAAAAAATTGCTATCAATTAATAATGATTTCAAAATAATCTTCTGACAACTATAGGATCAGTCGACTACTTCGTTATTTAAGTCATATTTGTCCAATTGTAAAATTTCAGATCATACGTTTTCCGATTTTCTCAACTCTATATACTAAATGTTTCTTTCCTTTAAAATAAACTAGAGGCGGACCTCCTCTAGCCTTTGTCGGTCACTAGTCGGACTCGCTTTTGTACCCACATGCGTCGTGCAAGGTCCTTTACCAAACGGAAAAAGAAACTACGTTCGGTCACGCACCCATCTTGTGCTCCCGCATGGATGTTGGGCAAGCATCTTCCCCACCTCACTTGCCTACCAAAGTCCCATCTCTATAGGTTCAGCCGTTTGCGATATCGAGATTTTATCGTTTTTATATTACGGCATACGAATTGTCTGCCAAAACAAAAAACAATAGACGGTCGGTGCCGCGCACGTTTTCCATCCCCAAGCCATTTCCCACCACACCCGCCTACCAAAGTCCGATCTCCATAGGATTAGTCGTTTTTGAAACACCGAATGAGTTAAAATTATTGTTGATCAGGCTGCGGTCTCGAATGGGCCACCTTTGGTGGCCCCACCTCGGGCTGCCCCCCTCCCCCCTACGGAGGAGATGCGTACAAACCCGTTGCTAAGGCGCATCAGCCTGTACAACGATTAATATATAGGGATTATTTGTAAGATGGAAAAGGGTGCAAGAGGTCGGACTTAACATCATAACATCAAGCGGCCCTGCACGAGTGCTAGAAAACAGCAACTTTCGCTAACGCATGGGAATTAAGGAAATGTAATTCTCACCAAACCGCGGAAGGCAACGGAAAACGACCTTACTATTTTCTTTCCAAGAGAATCATATATGATATGAATACATTAAATGCAAAATGTTCCAGAGGTAAAAATCGTTCCCCATTCGGATCTCCTGGAGGAACTGTCTTGAATGAAGCAAGGTTTAATTTAAGGAAGAACATCAGAATGTACACGTAAAATGTACGAAGTTCGTGAAATGAATGAAAAGACTGAATCTGAATCTTCTGGGTGTTGCAGGGACGTGGTGGCCCGACGCTGGAACGTGCTCTACCTCGAGAGGGGTTATGTATTACTTAGGCAATCAACACAAAGACCAGATAATAGTCAGAATAATAGTCTCTGGAAAATTCTCAAAATCTGTAATAGACTTTGTTCCATACTCTGACAGAATGACTTTCCTCAAACTTACTGCCAAACCAGTAAACGCTTAAATATCATCCAGGTGTATGCGCCAACAGCCGGCTCAGAAGAAGAAGAAGTTGAAAAGTTCTACGATGGGATCAAGCAATTACTAAAAAATGTTAAGAAACATTAGATAAATATAATAATGGGAGACTTCAACTCAAAACTGGGGAAAGAAAGATTCGAAGACCTAGTTGGACCGCACGGTCTAGGAATGAGGAATAAGAAAGGCGACCGCTTCCAGTTCTGCCAAGAAGAAAACATGAAAGTAACTAACACATGGTTCCAACTATGTACCACCTAGGCGAGGAAATCTCCAGCCGACAGTACGGAAAACACAGTTCGAAATTAGATTGACTACATTTTAATCAACAAGCGCTTATGAAAAATTAAAAATATGCAAAATTAAAACAAACAGACCTTAAAAATGCAGTTAGCGAAGAAATTAACTTAAGAGTGAAGATATCGGCTGAGAACAAATTTGAAAAAGATGAAACCCTGACAAGTCTATGAGAAGAAATGGAAAACATTATAATAATCACTGCAAAAGACAAAATAGGTTACAAACAGAAAGATAAAAAGCAGAGTTGGATGACAGATGAAATCCTAGCTCTATTTGAAAAACGTAGAGAATGCAAAGGCCAGCTTAAGAAATAGAAGAACAATTCGGTCAAAAATAAGAAAAGCTCAAAACGAGCGGCTGGATAGACAATTTGAAGAGCTACAGAGATTGCAGGTGGTGCATGTTGACTTCAATCTACACAAAAAGCTTAAAGAAACAGCGGGAGTATACCGAAAAAAAAACAATTTTCCAGACTAGAAGACGATGAAGGAAAGCCTGCTGACGACAACCAACAAAAGAAAAGCATATGGAAGACATACATTGGCAACCTCTTTGCAGAAGACCGCGAGCAGATTGAGGAGAAAACAGAAGACGAACTAACAGGGCCTTCCATCACAAAGAAGAAATTAAAAGGGCAATACGGACATCAAAAGACAACAAACAAAGCAACTGGGTCGGATAAAATCCCAGCAGAACTAATTAAAAGTATAGATTCATTAGTCTCATAAGCCACGCACCAAAAAATATCTCTGAAAATCATCCATTATAGGATTTTAAGAAAGTGCGACAAAAACATCGCAAACTCTCAATTTGGCTTTAGATAGGGCATGGGAACTAGGGAAGCAATAGTCGCAACACAGGTGCTAATCCAGAATTGCTACGACCAAAGAAAAAATCTTGTACTCTGTTTCATAGACTATGAGAAAACCTTTGACAAGGTCCAGCATCAAAAAATTGTGGAAATACTGAAACGAATGGATATTGATCAAAGAGACATTCGTTGTATAAAAAACTTATACTGAAACCAGTGAAGTCAAAGTCACAACAGCACAAAAAATTCATAGGGATGTAAGACAAGGACGAGTCCTCTCTCCACCACTATTCAATTTGTATTCATCTTTCAAGAGGTACTGAAAGAATGTGAACTAGGCATTAAAGCAAATGGTGTTTGCATCAACAATATACGTTATGCACACGACACAGTATTAACTGCTGACAATATAAATGACCTTCGTACCTTCTCAATGTAGTCAACGAGCAAAGTGGAAAGGTGAGTCTTAACATCAACATTACAAAGACAAAATTTATGATGATTAGCCGCAATCTGGACGAGTTCGGAGACTCACGACTATTGTATGGAAATTAGCGAATCGATAAAGTACACAAATCTAATTTCCTGGGAACATGGCTGGACATTTGATTTGGAAATACAAAGCAGAATAGAAAAAAGCACGAAGCGCATTCATAAGATTCAAGAAGGTACTTACAAACACAAACTTTGACCTTGATCTTAAGGTTAGATTTGTTAAATGTTATGTCTGGTCAGTGCTTCTTTACGGTGTGGAAAGCTGGACTCTAGAAGTAAAAACAATGAACAAACTGGATGCGTTTGAAATGTGGCGCTACCGTAAGATACTCAAATGGACAGCAAGAAAAAAAAAACGGCATATCTAGGGCATATAATGCGCAGCCAAAAATACCAATTCTTGCAATCAATAATAGAAGGGAAAATCGAGAGAAGGAGAGGAATTGGTTGGAAAAAGATGTCATGGCTACGTAACGTCAAACAATGAACAAGAACAAGAGATGCAGGAGTGTTGTTACACATCGCAAGGGACAGAGAACTGATGTCCAATATGATCGCAAACATCCATTAATGGATAAGCATAGGAAGAAGAACAAGATGGCACAGAACATTCATTCATCGTTATCATTAATAACCCTGGAGGAAGATTATCCTTTCCATCGTAAGATCAGGTAACCGAAAACAAGCTTTCTTTTCACATAGGATGCAGTCAGACTTAGTTGGATATTAAAGAAATCAAATAATCCAATATGAAAATACATAAACAACAAGACATTTTATTTTGCAATCCTGAAAGAAGATTAACCTTCACATCGTGAGATCAGATAATCGACAAAAAAGCTCTCGCTTCACCTAGAAAGCAGTCAGACTTAGTTGGATATTGAAGAAATCAAAAAATCCAACCTAGAATGTACACAAACAGCAAAACAATTCATTTTGCAACCCCGGAAGAAAATCTACCTTCACATCGCGAGATCAGATAATCTAAAAAAAGCTTTCATTTCACCTGCAATGCAGTCAAACTTAGTAGGGCTTGAAAGAAGCTAAAAATCCAATCTGAAAAGTAAGGTGAGGGGGAGGGCAAGTGCGCAACTTGCCTTTATTTCTGTTATAATTTTGAAATCAAATCCTGCAATCTAGTGGAACTGTTTGCAAACTATGGCTTTGTCGGCCGATAACAAAAACATCATCTCTAGAGGTTCATATTCACTTGCTATAAGTCACCAGGTCGGAGCACGTTTTCCGATTAAGCAGTACAGGTTGTAACAGTTTCAGTTATCATCAAATTATTTTCATAGCATGGTCTGCTTTTGCCCCCTAAAATTTTGACGACAGGCTACGTGCGAACCATGTTGATGAAGAAACTGCGTAGTCACAGTAGACACTTTCCCGGCGTATATTTGTGGTTACTTGCAAAGTATGTTTTGCTGCCTGTCCTCTCATTATTATTCTCACCCTTATTGCAGGGTGCCCGGAAACTATAAACGAAAGACCACTAAGGGCCACCAGGGACGATTTGTTACAGGCTATTACTGAAGTCAGAAGTGGCAAATGCAACGCTTACCGAGCAAGCCAAACGTTTAAAATTCCTTCGAATACAATAATAGATCACATTAAGGGTAGGAAGGGAATCAGAATCTAATTCTTACGGCAGATCTACAGCTTTGAACATCGATATAGAAACTAAAATAGTTGAAGGTCTAAGATGCAAGGAAAGGCATGGCTGTGGATTGTCAAGAAAACAAGTCATACCAAAACAAACTGAAAACTCCATTTAAAAACGCCCAACCTAAAAAAGACTGGCTCATTTTATTTATGGGGCACCATAAGTTATCGGTTAAGAAGCCACAGTCTGTTGAGATTGCGCGTAGAAAATGTAACTAGGGTTAGAGAATAAACCTCACCTGATTTTCAACTGCGATGAGACAAGTTTTTGTCGAGACCCTTCTAAAACTAAAGTGGCGGGAGCGACAGGTTTTGGATCAACACATACCACTAGTACCTCTAGGAAAGAGAATGTCATAGTACTGTTTAGTGTCAGTGATGACAAAGTACCACCGTTAATAATATCTGAAGGTAAGAATATATGGGATCAGTGGCCAGCACCAGAATGGATGGAAACTGAGGTTTTCGAAAACTATTTCCAAACTATCTTTCTAAAGACAGTCGGCTCGGAAAGACCAGCTTTCTTGATTTGTGACGGACATGCTACTCTCACGTGAGTCTGAGATTGATTGAAATGGCGAAAAATGAAAAAAATACTCTCCTCAAATTGCCTCCATATTTCAGTCATATTCTCCAACCCTTCAATAGTTCAAAAGCGTTTCCAAAAAGCTGGAATATCTCCTTTTGGCGAAAAAGTTGTTTTACAGCACTTGTTTGATACGTCTGCTTTTAAGAGGTGGAAAGCGTCTTTGATTGAATTGGCAAACCACAGTCCCCAGAGAGCAGCACCAGACGATTTACCAGCAGTTCCTTCGATGTCGACATCATAAAGGATGTTTGAGCTCCTCGGATCTACACAGCCTATTAATGATGTTACAGAAGCCGTTGCTTCGACGTCGGCAACAACAACAATAACCTCTCCAGCCATTAAAAACTTGCACATGGAATCCACGGTTTTTTTCCACGTTACAAGTCTCAAAACGACGTACGAACTGGTTAATTACTGTCATATTATCGTCAAAACAAAACGGGATTCTTATTTTACCTGCTGCGATTCTTACTTTTGCAGAAATAATAATGTAAAGTTAAGTATTGACTTATTATGCAGTTTCTGAGGTAATTAATTTAAAGAATGACAAGATAGTTGTTATCTCTAGTAAAAAAACAAATACCAGTGAACCAATCAAAAGGATGCAGAAAGTTATAAAATCGTCAGATGTGGGGATCTAGTGTCAGCTCTGGCAACGGTGGTTGACAGCTGTTCGCCTCTTTTCCGCCATGACCATTTACAAAACTTACAGCCGTTTGTTTTCGTCAATATTGCTGTTTCTACAAATTAAATTAAAAGTTAGCAAAACTCAGCTCAAGAATCCTTCCATTTCTATTGGCGACCAGGGACGGCAATCAAGCCAGCGCTCTTAAGCAAAAATTGTTTTTACGCTTCCGTGGGCGTTCATGAAGGAGCTCTGAAATAAGATATAAGGGGATCTTCCTCTAATTCCAAATCAAACATGCGGGTCCCTTCCGGGACTACAAAAATGACATGATGGAGGATCCTTGTGAAATCAGTATTTTTGCTGTTATCAGAAATTTCAGACAAAACATTCAATTCCCTGACTGTTCTCTCTAATTTCATGAATTTTTCTCTATTAAACCGTTTCCTTGACTTTTCCAGGTTTTCTCCCATTTGCCAGACAAGGCCAAAGTCTGCGAGCTGTTTTTTTACAATTGTTATTAATAATTTTAACAACTAACGTAAAGATTAAAAGTGTGGAGCACCTCTGCTCAATAGAGACTGAGAACATTGAGTTGAGCAGTACCCTGGACATTTTATTCATTTTAAAACTCCCGACAGAAAGAAAGTTCAAATTGAATTTTAACTTTTATTCAAAATTATATTTTTTATTCTTCACGAGAGGATGGCAAACCCTTAAGTTTTCATGAAGCGGCATAAAGGGTAACGCTCATCCTTCTTTCTACACTTACAAGTTACAATTTAATTGCCTGATCCCAGCTTCTCTTCGCATTCCGCAGCATGTAAATCAATCTCACAAAAGATCAACAAATACGCATTTCCACAATTGCGAAATTTTGTAAAAAACAATGCACTTGCAAGTTCAGCTTTATTTTGATAAAACGACAAGTTTGCGTTAAATATACTTAATTTACATTACAGAGTTCGGACTTTACATTGCAAATCGTATTGCCTGCCTTTTCCATGTTTTCCATGACATTTTTCTTAAAACTTAACGTACCTATTCTAGTCTGTTATTATTCAAATGCCGATAATACCGGTAAGTATTTCGAGTGAACATCACAAGTCTCACAACGATGTACAAACTGGTTGTATCAGTGATTCTAATTTTTAGACTTGAAGTTAGCTGCGATATTCAAACACAGTTTAGGGGCACTCAGCCGATCTCAAAGTTGAGTTGCTCACAATACAGAGTCCTGGATGTTTCCGATGTCTAAGTTACTGAAATTATACTGCTGCTTAGCACCATCAGCGCAATTGCCTCTAAGTCAACCATTAAGTCTGTGTCCAGTCTTTAAAGTAATTAATCCGTCTTGTGCACATTTCCAATATCAGCGCCTCTAGCGACAGAGCTTCCAGTATTCTAATGAAAATAAAAAACAAATAAAGCGCGGTAGAACAAGTACGTGTTAATACTTATTATTTGCCTATAATTTATTAATTATTTACTACAAAAAAATTCACTTTGATTTTCTGCCGAACACAAAACAGCACTGCAAACTTTGTGGTGCACTGTACAGTGCAGTAAACATAATTTACTTTTCTTTACATTAGAAATCAAGAAGGAATAACAAAATCTATATGAATACAATTTATGAAATACTAGCAACCCTTTAAATTCAAATTTTTCGTTTTTCCTGTTCATATCACTGGTCTGAAAATGAATAAAATTTCACAGTTCCATTAGTGTTCTATGAATCCCATTACGCAACAACTTATATTCAATCTTTGCATATTAGTTTACATTGGCTTAAATTTCGTTTGGTTATTGTTTTAGCTTTTCACGTTAGATGGCGCGCGACCACAATGTACACAGCGTGGCTAGGAAAAACACTACGTGCGTTCAAATTGCTACCACTCAGTTTCGTTCAATGAGAACAAATCGTTTCAGTTGGTAGTGTAAACAATTACCTAACGTTGTGACGAATACAATTTCAGATAATGATTTATAAAATTCCAAATTATTCAATTAACTTGGATCGCTCCACAATGGGGTGAAGAAGTAACCAACTTCAAGTCATAATCGTAATAGAAAGAACGAATATACATCTGAACATTTCTTTGGACGGAGAAAACAGGATCATGACTTGAAGTTAGCCGCTTCTTCACTCTATTAACCTTAGATTACCGGAGAAAAACACGATCGTGGAGACCTCTATTGGAGATTTACAAAACTACTTTGAGGGTGATCATCGGGTGATCACACTGTTGCCATAACAGTAAAAGATTTCGCCAGAAACCATAATAAATGTTACAAATATTCAATTGCAGACATTTGTAACCAGCTTTGACAACGCATTTTGTCGAAATTTAGCGCCATCTCTTGGTTATTGATTTTCCCCTACATCGATGTGTTCGAAACGCATATTGCTGTTTTGTTATGTCAAATGATGTTGTGTTGTCGAATGTAATGATTTCCCTGTTAGCATTAAAAAAGGACAATCACAATTGACGTTAACAAATAATATGGTAACGCGTACGCCTTAATAAAAACGACAAAAGAGCACATGAATACGTTATGCAAGAGACGCACCATGAATTTATTCTTATGTCAGTGACTAGACTAACGAACAGCGTTGCCAACCTCTTACGGTTCAATTTCCCTCAGCAATATACATCCCTTAATTTGAAAATTACTCTTTTTTTTATATAAATGGTTTTTATAATATGTTGAACTTTACTCCGTAGAGTCTCGCACGGGTCGAAATTTCCAGACCCGGCCCGATTGGGGACAAACTTGACGTGGCTCAAAGAAAACCCGATAACTTCTTGATCGGCCCGAGAGGTCCGAACGTTCCAACAGGCCGAAGGCCCGAACGCTCCAACATGTCGGAGCTTCAAACGGACCGACAGATCCGAGAAGCCCGAAGGGCCGAGAAATCCAAAAGGCCCAACAGACTCATATGACTCGACAGGCCCGAGATGTCAGACAGGCTAGAGAGATCTAAACAGTCCAATCGACCCAAAGGGCCAAGACGTCCACAAGGATCGACAGGCCTGACGGCCCGAGAAGCAAGAAGGGCCGAGAAGTCAAAAAGGCCCAACAGACAAGTATGGCCCCAGAAGGGCAAAAGGTCCGACAAGCTGCAACAGCCTACGATAGAACTTAATATTGAAACTAACTAATAGTTTGGATGATCGCGGACGATCAGTCTGGTCGGGAAAATCCCAGTCTCACCAGAAAGGTCAGTTTTCATTATCATCAAGAAACAAGCAATCTTACTAAAAATCAGAGTAGAGGTCATTTTTTCCCTCTAGTTTTTATTAAAAAGCGGTAAATACAATGATTGCTCGCTTCACTGTGCAGATC
>VTPC01090900.1:69536-125855 GCA_011009095.1 Ignelater luminosus
TAAGTATTTACTACGGCAAAATCCATATTAAAATCTACCAAGAAGGTTTCTCAAGTCGTTAATTTTCTCGTGTTATATTTGTCCTCAAGATTCGCATCGAATTTCAATTCCCCAATGTTTTAGTTTTGAGTCTTTTTTGAGCAAACGAAGGCAAGTATTTACTTCGGCAAAATCGATATTAAAATCTACCAAGGAAGTTTCCCAACTCGTTAATTCTCTCGTGTTATATTTGTCCTCAAGATTCGCACCGAATTTAAATTTCCCAATGTTTTAGTTTTGAGTCTTTTTTGAGTAAACGAAGGCAAGTATTTACCTCGGCAAAACCCACACAAAGATCTAACAAGAAGCTTTAGCAACTCGTTCAATTTTCTCTTGTTATATTTGTTTTCTGGATTAGCATCGAATTTAAATTGTGCAACGACTTAGTTTTGAGTCTTCTTTGAGCAAACGAGGGCAAGTATCTACTTGGGCAAAATTCACATAAAATTCTACAAAGAAGCTTGACCAACTCGTCCAGTCTTCTCTTCTTATATTTGTCCCCAGGATTTGCATCGAATTTAAATTTCCTAATGTTTTAGTTTTCAGTCTCCTTTAAGCAAATAAAGGCAAGTATTTACTTCGGCAAAATCAATATATAAAAGAAGCTTTATCAACTTGTTCAATTTTGTCTGCTTGTATACGTGCTCATGGTTTGCATCAAATTTATGTCACTATTAAAAGCGATATCTTCTCAGTGATTAATTTCTTGTTTCCTTTAACAAATAACAATTTGATTTTAAGATAACGTTCCAGAAGATTTGATATTGTATAAATTTAATTCTGCTTTATTGGGTGATTTTGATTGCTCGTTGATTTTTAATTGGATAGATTCAAATGTGTATCATTATTTCGTTAGAAATGTAAACTGATTAATTATCAGTAATTAACTTTTTGTTGTATCAGAATGATGTTTAAAAATAAGTTATAGATTTATGGAGTTTACAATCAGTATTTAAATTGGGAATTTCAATGATACGAGCACTGTTTACCAAACTGGTTCCATTTGGCGCTGCGTATTTATACCGAATTGAATGTCAATAATTAAATTTAATTATTTACATTCGGTTAATTCGAACCTACTTCTTTTGAACAAATAATCATTTACCTCTCTTGATTAAGACGGGCAATTTTTCGAAACCCCATTTTGTGTTAATTATTGGGTTTATCACACTTTTAAAATATTTATCAAAGTAGAAGTGCATTTCTTCAAAAACCACAGCAGATAACAATAATTAATTACCACAACTTTTTTTTTACTATAATGCTACAATATTTGTTATCTATACAGGATGAGAATGTAAAGTGGGAGATAATTAACAAATGTGATTTACTCGTAGAATTTTACAAGTGTACAATTGTCATTTTATCTGGAATTTAGAATTTTAGTAATTTAACAAACCTTACAAAAATTTCTATTTTTCATTCATCATTACTTCATTACCAATAAATATAAAATATTATTATTATTATTATTATTATTGATAAGATTCACAAAAGTTTCCACCACTGCGGAGCAAACACATAAATAAATAATCCAAGCTGCGATACGTATCATAAAATAAACTTCCTCTTTCTCCTTTTTTTGATCAGACAGAATTAGTGTTGGCAGACCGGATATGCATCTTTAAAATTTTTTAATTGTGACTATTTAGCGTCTTCGGCCGATAATGAAAAATGCATTCTTAACATAACTAAGAAATTCGTTAATACACTAAATGCAATCTCGAATAGTTAACCTTGAAAAGCGATAAATGTGCACAAGAAAAAGAGAGAGACAGGACTTGTACTCACAGCTATCTCTCGAGAATCGCATAAACGTGTTGCAAAATGAGGTGATGATAGTTTGCGTAATACATCGGGCTGTTATCTAATCGTTGCAATTTTTATGTCACTAAAGAGGCTATCACATCACATTTAGAGTTTGTAGATTTTTATTATCGAATTATGCAGTGCGCAAAGGGAAAAGGCAACCGGAAAATAGTTCTTTTGATTGGATAATTTTTTCTTTTTAAAGCTTCCTTCCAAGAACTTCCTGAATTATGCATTCTCTACGATAGTATTAAGTATTCGTAGTATTAGTTCTTTCAAACATGTAGACTATTTTATACTTATGGTGAGTAATTTCAATTTTTTAATCTTAGTATTTTTATGTAAGATTTATTAACCGTTTTTAAGCCGGATTGTTTTCCATCAGGTCGAGTGAAAACCAGTGAATAGTCAGAATTATATTTTGTTTGTGATCGACAATCAGATAATTCTCAAGAATGGTACCTAAAATAAGAGAAAACCTTTCGAAATAGTTCTGGCGCACAAGCCACCAAGCTAGAAAATTTCTGACCTGTCTTATTTAAAGATTCTATAAGCCATGGTTGTCCATCTATTCAAAATTTCTGTTGTCTACACGGGCTATTTAATAATAAACCAGATCTTAAATAGCAGTAACTATGCGTGGTACATTCAATGAATTTATAATGCCCAGCACAACACTTTACCTGCAGCATATTACACGAATGGCCCCACGTTGTGCGCCAATTTATATGATACGTTGTGAATTTGCTTGAAAACTCTGTTATAGGGCTTTATATCCCAATAATATCCCAAATTAATTCAATCATTCAAATCATGCGGGAAATAAACAAAACAATCAATCAATCATGTGCTTAATTTTCAGACTGTCAATATAACAATTTGGAAATAACTACAAATCTCTAGAAGAAATAGCCCTATGGGCAGAGCATGCCGTCCTTCATAGTCTCTCACTTGGAACGGGATTCTCCTTTAGGCACTGAGTCAAACCACACGCTTTAAGTCAAAGAAGACGATGAGGATTGATTTCACTTTTGATTTGCTCATGAGAGCCTTTTTTCGTCTCGGAATCGTACTCGAACACCCATGTTTCATCACCGGCTATCACACTGTCCAAAAAATTAGGCTCAAGCTCAACACGTTCCAACATTTTCCGACAAATCGACATACGTGTTCTGTTGTCCGGACGAAACCTTTGGAACCAATTTGGCACACACTTTCCTCATCTGTAAATCGTCCGACACGCTGGATTTGTGTAAATTCAACTTTTTCGCAATCATTCTCACAGTCACACGTAGATCAAAATCCAAAAGTTTCTTCACTTTTGCCACATTTTCCTCATTTCGACTTGTTGACGGACGTCCTGCGCGTTGCTCGTCCGTCGTTCCTTCTTTAAACTTCTTGATCGCATATCGCTGTTCAGTCGTGCACTGCATCGTGATTCCTAACGACACAACAAAACGACTGCTCCCTCCGGGCGCGATTCATACTCTGCAAAGACTCAGAGGCAACTGAGCCGGGTCGCGTCTGGAATCCCACAACCAAGGTCTTCCTGCAACCCATCCCATTCGCTAGAAAAAATCAGTCCCAATACTTTTTGGACAGATCCTGTAGTTATCAATATAGCTGTCCAGGAACAAGCAAGCGATCACTGGCAGCATATATTCATAAATGCTGGCAGCCCAATAAGTCAAATTTACTGATCCCGAACACAAGCAACAAGAAGGCATAGCCTGCTTGTCATTACTTGTGGAAATTCCAATTCAAATACTAAAAAAGTGAGTGGAAGACTTAGCCTTTTCCAAGTATTTATTTGATTTAAATGTTACCTCAGCATCTGAAGCATTTTTAAATGCCAGCAATGTAATTCTAGGTAGACTACGAGAATTTCCAGATACATTTGAACAGTATAGAGTTCAGCAAGTCAGGTTAGAGGCTGTTGTTGAACTTGAGCTACACCAAATGAAAACACAAAGAATTAACAATAAATATTGACTTTAAATAAGGTTTAATTCCTGAAATACGCAGTAAATAACACGTAAATAAACCCATCGAAAATTTAATTCAGCATTTCTGCCATCGAAGGCGTAACGCTCAACTTGGATTGCGGATTACAGCCTGCATCCTACATGACTCAAGTCTAATGTCTTGATACATATTTTACACGTAGCTTGATAAATATTCCATAGAAACGGGTACGCGTCAGGTTCCTTAGAGATACGCAAAAATATATGAGTAATGCCCGGCACTGCCGGCCGTAGCCCCATTAACGTCGAAATAACAAGTAAGTTAATAGTACAAGACACTTGGCTACAATATCAACATAACATCATTCGATACGAGTTTTGTGATCCAAATAATTTTTAGGTTATCTGAAGTAACATTTGTCATTTGTCAATTTGACGTACATTGAATTTTATAGAGATGTGTTCTGAATTTGATGCTATCGTGGAAATTAAGTTACTTTTTAAGGCAGTTTATCTCTGTTTGAGAAACATTAGCTGCATCTGCTTCAATTCGGCTGACAGCATCCACCTCAAGCAGGGCCATCTTTTCAACAAAAGCCCTAAGACCTTGGACGTCACGAGTTTTGGGAGCGCCACGTGGTAGCGATTAAATTCTTAGAAATACCGAAAGGGAGTCAGGTTGGTGGAGTATACATACAGATGATCACACTTTTTTTTATTACACACGATAAGTCCGTAGTTAATGGAGTTTTGCTCAAAGATACGATTGTATGAGTTCAAAGTTTGAAAGTCTTTCAAGTGTCCTTGTAACAATGAAGTATTTGTGAAATACGTGACGTTGGACGCAACGGTATTTCTTGTGTAAAAACGTTATAATTGTGTTAAATGAGTAAATTTTAGAGAAAAAAAAACATTTATCAAACATGAAGATTTTTTTGCGAGGTCCGAAGGGCCCATTTAGACGAACGGCAAATTACGTGTCGACTTATTTTCGATGTAAAATTGCCAGTAGAAATTTCATCAAGATCGGCGACAGACCCACTGTGCCCTCGTCTTGTAAGTAAGAAGCGCCCGAAACATTTTAAAACAATTTCTAGGAATATAAAACAAATTTGTCGCTTGACCTTTCTTGGGCTGCCTTTCATGTCAGTAGTGAGCTCGAAAGATAATTAGCGAGTTACTTCACTTATGCGATTTCAAACCTTGCTCAGTAGAACTGGCCAGAGAAATATAACGAGGCCAAACTAATTACAAACTTGACTTGGTTCTTTGTGGTGAATCATCAGAATTATACGAGATGGCTGGCTGCCCATGCGAAAGACCCTAAAAGACTTTAGCTGTCCTTCTCTGCATTCATGCTGGGTTCGTAAACAGCAACCTTGTAGTGCCGAAAACGCGCCGCCTGTTTTCAGAACTTCAGCAGATCAGGTCCATGAGCAGCATAATACATGAAGGTGTCGCTCGATCCGTCATAATTTTGTAAGTAGACGATGGAAAGGCCTAAGCTAGTCAGATTGCTAGAAGAGTTCAGGAGCAACAATAGACCAGCAGTGGCCACTGACTTGCACCACGAACAGTAAGCATCTCTTCAAACGAAATTCAAGACTAATTGTCTAGCTTTCTCGAAAATGGCAAACCATCCGAGGAAAATCCATTTGAACTTCTTTCACTTGATAACCGCATAGTGATTGACCGACACTGTGTGGATACTTTGTACTCTGTTCAGATTTGGAACTTTTCACGTTAATCGTTAAAGAATGACTTGGGAATATATCAAAACAACACCCGGATTTTTGTTGGCCCAAAGAAACAGTGCAGTTTTTTAAATGTCTGAAAACAGATGTGAGCATCTCTTTTCTCAACTGTTTATCGTTATCGTCAACCGTAGTTTGAATCTGAATGAGTATCTTCAGCATGAAAATCAGGTTGTCCTCCGTCCTTAACAATGAACGGTAAACTAAGGTGCGGTTAGAAAAGCGATATACTTCGAATTCTCAAAGATCTCTTAGAAGATAGTTTCGGCACCGCTCCTGAGATGTATGACGGAACTGTCTGCAACAAAGCTGCACTTTTCCATTGGATTACCCCTCTCCACGCTAAAACACCTAAAGATTATTTGATTGGAGCTTGAAACCAGTCTTGAAAAGGCAATAACTCATTTGGGCATCAAAGAGTAGATTTCGCGTAACTTAAAGAGAAAATTCTGGAAAGCTGCCGAAAAAAGATGCGAAGACAAGTGAAATATTCCGCAAAATTGGAGTAACTTTGTCGGAAACTCTAGAAATACGGAGGAACTACTCAAGTTGTAGTGAATGTCGACGAAGTTATTCAGTCATCAAAACAATTGCATTGCAGAACGTTCTTGTTCTACCACAGAGACATGGTAGCACATGGAATACAATCTGTTTCGGTTCACACCATCGATTTTGATGTTGTGGTGCTACCAGTGTTTTCTTTTTTACGCTCAACAGCAAGGCTGCTTGAATCTTGGGTTCTCTTCAGCAGTAGTGACAAGCGACAGGTTGTGATGTGGCCTCTGCTGCTTTGCAACAACAGGAACAATTATGATCCGACTTGAGTAGTGACAAGCAAAGTACATCAAATTGCAGAAATTCTTGGCAACATGATGATTCCCTTAAGGGGTGGGAATTCATAGTTGTACTGGTTATGACACCACGTCCTCTGTTGGTGGAAAAGGCAAACGTTCTGCTTGTAAGGCGTGGAAGATCATGCTTTGATCATGTAGACTCTACGTTCTTGACGATTTTGCTTGAATACATTTGAAAAGTTTGTTATTCTGCAGACAAACGGAGAAAAAAGTTGTTCATATCAGAAAGTAAAACTTTGGAATCACTTCCACCTACATCTGACCTTTTATGTCAGCACGTATATACCTACTTAGGTGAGCTAACAAAGCTGGATAAATTTAGGCCCAGGATGATGTTGTGATTGCCTTATTCTGTCATCCGAAGGCTCTGAGTGAATTTTCAAAGACAGCGTATGGGAATCAACCGACAACCAAAATTGTCAGAAATATCAAACTCAACGAAATTCTCTGCCGCTTCTAATGACCTTTACATCTATGAAGTTTCCAGGCAAGCCTAATTTATAATTTAAGTCTACTATTAAAACCATCTCGGTGTTGCGTGTCTTGATGCTGTTCTTAAGTTGTTTAATCACAGACTGCTCTATAAAATGTTCTATTTCGATTGGATCATACGCATGGAGTCATAACATTCTTGATCCAAACACGCCTATTTGGAAAAAAAAGAAAATTTCAAGTGGCAAAAGTTCAAAACTTGGAAAATGATTTAGCACTTTTTATTGAACGAGTTTGTGCATACTGAGAGCAACAGTTTCCCAAAGACCATTCAGTTGAATCTGTTTCACTTTTTGAACTACTAACCGCTGAAGATTTACTTAGATAATAAAACATATCCAAAAATTCTTCTTGCCGTACTTTAAGTAAATTCTGTTTAAACGTGATCTAGCAGATTTGGTTTCTGATTTTGTCCCTTCTAATAAAACACCAGACGACTTTCAGGTTCTTCGAGTTTAGTGATTAATACTGAGAGGAATTGTCAACTGATCTACTGAACACGGATACCGTCAGTGTTTATGGGAGTTCGTTATGTGATGATTAATCATTAACACAGCCACCTCGAAGCGACCAATTTCAAAACAAGATCTTTTCGGTCTTTGCCTTCTTCCCACTGTCGTTTGAATAGAACTGCAATAAAATACTTCAAGTTCGCAGATAATGTGAAAAGAAGCCTGAAGAACACTTGCAGACTTGATTAAATACGTAGGATTCAGTCGATTCGCTAACATTATGGTCTTTCGTACGTCTCGACATCAAGATCCTCAGTTTCGGTATGGTTTTGGATTTGTTAAATGAATTGATTCCTGGTCTTGCCTCGACTTTCAAAACGAGATCAAAACTAATTTCAGTCACTTTTCTGATCTTTACTGCACCTTTGTTGTCACAATCAGGTTTTACCTTTCGAATGCATTTCGTCTTCCATATCTAAGAATTTATAGTTTGGTCTGAATGTCTCAATGTTAGGTTCCTCTAGTTATGACCCTGGAAGCGCCAGAGAATGCTGTAAAAAGCCCACAGGAAACATCAAATAACAGACCTGAAAAACATCAATCCGGTTAAATACAATTTGTATTTTAAAAATGTGACGATATCTAGGCTTTTGACTTTCCACCTTTTTACTAATCAATATTATGATCTTTGCTAAGCTTTAGCATCAAGATCCTTGGTTTCAATATGGTCTTGGGCTTGATAAATAAGTCTTGATGCCGCGTTGGACTCCGAAATGAGAACAAGCTAGTTCTGCTTCCAGTGTTGCCAATTTGGTTATTTTTGTCTCCAAATCTGGAGATTTTTAATATCCATTTGCGATTCCATAATAATAAAGAGAAAAGTCTCAAAGCTGGTGAAATAATTATCTGGTTTAGAAGATTTCTGGTGATTTTTAAATCACACTGATTTTCTTTGAACTGACAATTTGTTATAATTTTTAGATTTATTTTAGACTGTAATTAAATTAATTTTGCGTGCGACATCTAGCGCAGTAACTATTAACTAATGAGAATTTATTCGATTGTCGTCTTCGATAACGGAATTGGCGATTTTGTTTAGTTATCCGTGGCACTACGCTGATCGTACAAAAAGTACATCCAGAATTTACAAACATGCAGTGTTGCAAATCGTACTTAGGAACACACAGATATAGATTTTTATAATGTCACTAGATGTCTGAGGAATCTGTGAAAACGTTGGAGATTCCGAAGAAAAACGCTGGAAATTCTGGAAAAACTCTGGAAGTCTACTTTTAACACTCCAAGACATCAAGCAATTAACAGATTACTAATTCAGAATTATTATCAGGCTTCTCGAGCGTACGTCCGGCCAGTCAGGGCGTTGGACCTTTAGGATTTCTCAGGTCAACCGGTTCTCTCGAGTCCGTCGGACCGTCCGGCCCCTTTGAACCTATTAAACTTCTCGGCCCTTTGGGCCTCTCAGGTCTCTCGGGCCCGTTGGGAGTTTTTGGACTTTCTTACCGAACCGTTTGGATCTCTCGGGTCCGTCAGGTCGTTTGGACTTCACGGCCCTTCGGGCTTCTCGGATCTATCGAATTATTCGGGCTCGATGGACCTTTCGACTTCTCGGCCTTTCGGGTTTATCGGCCCGTTTGGGCGTGTTGGACCTTTTGGACTTCTCCGTCCTTCGGGCCTTTCGGGTCTATTGCGCTGTTCGGATGCTCGGGGCGTTCGAGTCCGTTAGACCTTTTGGATTTCTCGGCCTTTCCGGCCTCTCGGGTCGTTCGGATCTCTCGCGTCTGTCGGGCTTTTAAACTTTGGCTTTTTTGTCGAGCCGTTCGGGTCGATCAAGAAGTTACCGGATTTTCTTCGGACCACGTTAGGTGGAATTCTGAACGGGCCGAAATTTCTAGGTTCTAGCCCGGCCCAACTGGGGATAAACTTGACGCAGTCCGAAGAAGACCCGATAACTACTTGATCGGCCCGACAGAGAAATCCGAATGGCCGAGAAGCCGGAAAGGTTCAAGAGAGCTGAGAGGTCAATGACCCACAGACCCGAGAAGCCCGAAGGGCCGAAAAGTCCCAGAAGCTCGACAGGCTCGAACGGCCCCGGCAGAGAAACCCGAATGGCCGAAAGGTTGGAATGACCCCACAGACCCCAGATTCTCCAAGGGTCCAGAAGTCCAAAAGGCCCAACAAATTCGAACTGCCCGACAGGCCCAAGAAGCCCAAAAGACTCGCACCATTTTACATTAAATTAATAGATAACAACAGCACACAACCATAAAAGGATAGAAAATTGGGTACTGTCGGCAAATTGTCAACTACAAAAT
This sequence comes from Ignelater luminosus, assembly GCA_011009095.1. Classification (NCBI taxonomy): domain Eukaryota; kingdom Metazoa; phylum Arthropoda; class Insecta; order Coleoptera; family Elateridae; genus Ignelater; species Ignelater luminosus. Next base: position 79,234 of record VTPC01090900.1, read on the forward strand.
TCATTGTTTTATAATATTCGTCAACTGTTTATTTACCTACTTTGATGATTATTGTGTATCAGTATTCTCTTGATCAACCAAGTTTCCATTACAACGATTAATAGGTAGATAACACAAACATTATTACAAAGCAATATTTCTGACAACAGAATTGCCGCCCCCCCTCCCCACCCATATCGCGTTCTTAGTTGCGCCACTGACATAATTGTATGCTTACCGTACGGAGAATTTTTAAAAGAATCAGAATCTGTAAGAAAAAAATGAGAGTTGCCATTAAAAAAAAATTGATGACGGCATCGGTGGTAAGGGTGGGAGTAAAGAAAAAATGAAAATCATTCGAATAGATGGCCCATTGGGAAATAAGGTCGAGGTATACGAAAATTTTGGCCTCGGATGCACAAAGAATTATTTATTTAAAGCGTTCCACAGCCCGCGTTCGCACTGTATATTTTTTACTAGCGAATGTTTTTGTTTTATCAAAGAATTTTGGTATTATTGTGTTTTTGTTCAATGTCTGTATGTTTGTATTACTGTTTCTGTTTTTGTTTTATTTGTATATTTTGAATTTCTTTGAATAATAATAATAATAATAAATTTGGAGAAGTCTGATGATTGTGTTAAATTGAGAATTTTGCTTACATCTTGTTTGCAACAGTGTGTGCTTCTTTTTCATGGTAATCACTTTCCTGCTTCTTGCTATAATAAGGTTTCTCCTCGAGTATAAGCATTTCTTCATCCAAATCTAAAAGTGACTTGGTGCAATTTTAACTTTTCCTCTTTGGTGTAGGATTTAAGCACGATGGCGACGTTTTCTTTTTTGGTGGATGCGTTTTGCAGTTACCGATTTGGATTTCAAGGTTTTAGAATTTCCATCATTTCACTAACATAAGATGTCTTGGTATCAAGAAGCTCGGTTCCGATCTAGTCTTGAATGTGTTAAAGGTGCTAACTCTTGGTATTAGTTTTGCCTTGATTTCTTAGAGGAGATCGAAACTAGTTGCGTCTTTTTATCGTGGAAATCATTTCCTCAATTCTACTGCGACCTACCTCGTCATAATTTGTTTTTGGAAAATCTAAGGATTTTTAGTTTGGCCAGCACTAATTTTAAGTCAGCTCAGCATCATGTAGAAGCCCCTTAGAATACCATAAGCTCACGGATTATATTTAAGTTTTGGTATCAAGATTCTTGGTTTGAATATAAAGGGTTTTCCAATAAGAGGTGTTATTTTGAATAGCCCGCTATTTCGGTAGATGTCACTTTTGAAGCTATCAGTTTTTGACATTTGACAAGTAGAAACTACGCCATTAATAAATATGGAACGATACACGCTTCAACAACGCATTGAAATTATTAAAATTCACTATAAAAATGGTGAAAATTTGGCAGAGACGGTTCGTAAAACTCGAACATTTTTTGGGTCACCGTGAAGCACCTTGTCGGACCGCAATACAGAAATTGGTGAAAAACTTCGAGCTCTTGGGACAAGTTAGTGATGTGAAGAATAAAACCCGTGCACGTCGCTCAAGAACAGCCGAGAATATTGCTGTTGTAGCCGAAAGTGTTAAAGAAAACCCAGGTTTGTCCATTCCTCGTCGTTCTTTGGAATTAGCCATTCCACAAACGTCATTACACCGTATTTTGCATAAAGATTTGGGTCTTAAGGCTTATAAAGTCCAGTTAACACAAGAACTCAAGCCGGCCGATCATCAACAACGTCGTGTCTTTGCTGATTGGGTCGTTGAAATGCATGAAAATGATCCAGAATTCCATCGAAAAATCATCTTGAGTGATGAGGCCCATTTCCACCTCGGTGGCTTTTGTCAACAAGCAAAATTGTCGGATCTGGGGCTCAGAAAATTCAAGAGTTATTGTTGAAAAGTCTCTCTATCCTCAACGTGTGACTGTTTGGTGCGGTTTATGGTCCGGCGGAGTCATTGGACCTTACTTTTTCGAAAATGAGGCTGGAGCAACAGTTACGGTGACTGGATTGCGCTATCGAGAGATGATTAACGATTTTTTATGGCCGGAATTGGATGGTATTGATCTGGACAACGTTTACTTTCAACAAGACGGCGCTACGTGCCACACAAGCAACGAAACCATTGATCTTTTACGGAAAAAGTTTCCGGACCGTGTTATCTCTCGAAGAGGTGATCACAATTGGCCACCGAGATCTTGTGATTTAACACCTTGCGACTTCTTTCTTTGGGGCCACGTGAAAGAGAAGGTCTACGCCAACAGCCCAGCGTCGATTCAAGACCTCAAAGATGGAATTCGTGAGGCTATCGAGGACATAGGGCAGCCACTTTGCGATTTGGTTATGGAAAATTTCATGAAAAGGATATTGTCCTGTAAGCGTGGTCGTGGTGGTCATTTGCCTGATGTTATTTTCCACTATTAACGGCATACCTTCCTCTTTATAATGAAATAAACATCCGATCATTTATATTAAAAAATGGCACTTTTCTTTGAATATCAAAATAACACCTCTTATTGGAAAACCCTTTAGTTTTGGACGAGTGGACTCTTGGAGTCTTACTTTTGTCTTGGTTTTCGACATGAGAACAAAACTGATCCAGATGCTAGCGAGTACTGTTCGTTATTTTATTCAAATTAATTGTTATAATGTTCCAGTTTCGATGTGAGAAACGGTTTTGATCAAGAAAAATTTAAAAAAATTTAAAGCGCGAATAAATAAGTCATTGTGAAATTGCAAATCCTGATAAGGTATTTATGGATAGTGCAGAAACTAAAAAGTAAGAAATGTAATTAATGGCCTACTTGGGAAGATGGTCGATAAATGTTATCTGTTGAAGGAACGATTATAATTTACAAAGTAATGTAATTTCCAAGAATTTAATGATATTGCAACATTAAACACTTTAAATAATTAATTTATTTAACTATCTTGCAAAAAGTAGGTTTTATCAACTATTAATACAGAAAAAATCTATTCTTGTCGTATGTTTTTGCGATATGCAGAACTAATTATTAACTCGTGTGACAAACAAACATTTTTCTTTTCAAAGATCACTAATAAAGTTTGCAACGTTAACTGATAAAATTCAAATCTTAATTGAATCAGGAAATCGTTGATTTGGCAATAAAATTGTTACTTCAATGTAAAAAAGAAGAATCTTATCAGTTTTATAGTGCTTATTGTGCTTATAAAAAAGGAAAATTTCCAATTAAAAAATAAATTATCGAGTCACCCAATAAATAAACATTTTTAAATTAAATTACTGTCTGTTCTACTTTTAAAATGTGTAAAAGTCAACAGAGACAAGATTTATGTATTTATCTTGTGTACCTTATTTATTAATATTAATTTAATATTATCATATCGCTTGTATTAATGAAGATAGATAATTTTGCATAATTCCCATTTATTATAGTCATTTTAATTTTAAAAACCTCATCAAACATTTATGTATATAATTATGCTGAAATAACCAATCAATCTATCATCTCTATTCTAGTTATTAGTGTATCTATCCACTTCAAAATATAAAACTTTAAATTACGTAACTTTAATACGTCAAACATCGCATGACGATACTTTTCGAGACCTTTCTTATCTTCAAGAGTTAAAAGATGAAAAGCGATTAAACCCCAAAAAATTTTTCCCAAGTGTAAAAATCAGGTGACAAAATATTTATGTATTCACGTATATCAAGCGTGAATCTTCTAAGAAAAAAAAGGGCACGCAGGAAATGTATGAATGCCATTGACAGAAAAAATCCGATATTCTGATAAAATCCGGAAAAATGCAGATTATCCCGTTTCGCAATTTAATCTTAAATATTACAGAAAACAAACAAAAAAAATATTGATGTACCTAGTCAATAATAGGGAGATTTATTTTGCTTTATTTCATTTTTTTCTGACTTGGCACACGCACACCAATTTCCTAAATAGAGAAAACGTCGGGAGCACAGAAAAAAATCCGGTAGGAGGAATATCGAACGAGAAGGAATCGAAGATATTCGAAGTTGGCGTTTCCTGCGGGCCAACGCGGGCTATATCGAGACGGCCTTGAACTTGGCAGGAATTGTGATGATGCCGCAGCGGTACCAAAACGTTTTCGTGTGCCCCGAAGGCCGTGTTAATTTACGTATCTTTTTCCCACCATAACTGTGATATTACTCATTTCGTTCGCGATCAGAAAGTTATTATATGGATATACACATAACATGCATGTGTACGTACGTGGACATGTTATTAGTCAGCGTAACATGAACTTGGTCATGGATATTGACTTTCAAGGCCATTGATTATATGTTATCTTACTTCGGTTTCCGTGTTGGTGTTAATAATTAATTGAAATGAAGATTTTAAGTATTAACTTCTTGAAATTGATTTATAATTATGTAAAAAATAAAAATTAAAAACAATTAAAATTACTTTCCTGAAAAGATGCAGATGCAAATTAAATTAATCAACAATTTTGCCATCAAACAACTTTTATTAATGATACAAAAATTTGCAATTTTACCAAAATTTACACAAAACAATTAAACAAACAAAAATCAGATTTTAGTGACAGTTGCCTACAAAACTTACTAAATACTGAAAAACAAATGCAATTATAATCGTGACAATCGGATTTTTAAAAGAAACCAACGCATTCTAAGACGGGATTTTGTTTTACTAATTTTATCTTTTCCTTTTCTTTCAGAACGTTCAAGATAATTAAAAGTTTTACAGCCAGACGTAAAAATAACTACAAAATTCACGATTCTGAAAGATGAAACAAATGAAATAGTCTGCATCTCCACATTCTTTTCTCTAGGTACTTGAGAAATTTCCCTTCTGAAATATTTTTTTAATATTTGTAGGTTAAGTGTAGTTATAAGACGAGGAGCTTGGATGACAACGGTAACAATTAATAATCAAAATGTTAGGGATCTGTAGCAGCCAGATCCCAAGGCCTCTGATGGTTCATCGAACAATAATAAAGCTATCAAAATCGCGCTGCTTGCTCTCTTCGATGGCGGCCACAAGCTGACACGTCCAAATGGGCTTGTCAGAATTTGTGCATGCTTGCTATTACTTGTGGAGGTTCAATGGCTCTCCTAAATTAAAAACAAATTGTAAGACAGCTACAAACCGAGGTATGAATGAGTTTATTACTTGTCCCTGCTATTAGATTGCCTGTTAAGTCATTGCAACATTTTTATCTATAGAAACAGAAATGGCACCATAACTGATATATAATAGATGATGCGTGGTGGGAACATCCCTTTCCTACTAGAACGGTCACTGGAAGTTTCTTTAGACTCTTTATCTTTTCCTTAGGTGAACCAACAGTTTTTTCTTTTTCAGATCAAGAGATCTCTCTGGCGAGGTAGAGTAGAGCACAAGGTCAACTTATAAACAGTAGCGAAATCAACCACAGGGCCCCCTGAAACTAATTTCTTTTCATTTTCAAGATCTCCAGAAAACTTTCTTCTAATTAAGAAATTTCTTAGCATTGAATTCAGTGGAGCGCTAGATCTAGAAAAAGTTCTTTTACATAATCTCAAATTAAAAATATATACTAATAAAGTGGAATTGATAGTTTGGGTCGTTTTACAATTATCTGCCAATCATGTTAACATGATGGTACTTATTAGTGTGATTTTACTTTGACTTAGTTTAGAATGCTTACTGAACAACAAATCTAATCAGCCTATAGGGGCATACTAACCAACAGTAAGTAACTGAAAGTTTAACGTTTCTAAATGCAAGATAACAATTATCAATGGAACATGTACACCAAGACCATTATATTAACTCGGTAGAACTCGGGCATATCGACTTGGCTCCAGAAATATTCTTAAGTCAGTCAAATACATACTCAACCATACTCAACTCTGTTAGACAGACTTGACTGTCCCATTTCTTTTAAACAGTGGCTGAGAAAATTTCAATTGAAATCCAGAAGCTGATTGCAAAATCAGTTCAAGTGGGCTTTGCAAGACAAGATAAATATTGCAACTGTGAAAATGACCTGGCCACAACGAGCTACGAGTCATACATTGCACTGTGGGAAGCCGAATTGACATTTCCACATTCCTGAAATTTCTAAGATACAAATGATTATCTGTAAAATTCTGATACCAAGCATGTTACATCGATGTGGGATCAAAGAATCTATTCCTGAGAATTAGGTACAAGAGAGTACAAACGATTGAGTAGAAGACAGTTCATGGTACAGTACGGGCCGAAATTTCCAGGCTCGACTGGAGACAAACTTGACGCAACCCGAAAAAAACTCGGCAACTTCTTCATCAGCCCGAAGGATCCGAAAGGACCGAAAAACAGAGAAGCCTGAAGGGTCCAAAAGTTCAAAAGGTCCGACAAGTCCGTATAGTTTGTGCAAATGCAAAAGGCCCGACAGGTCCGACGCCTGAGAGGCCTGAAGGGTCTGACAGACCAGAGACGTCAGAACGGCCCGATAGACCCGAAGGGCCGAGAAGTTCAAAAGGCTCGACGGCCCGAAAGGTCCCAACGATAACGGACCGACAGACCCGAGAGGTCCAAACGGCCTGGCAGACCAGAGAAACCCGAAGGGCCGAGAAGTTCAACAGGTAAGAGAGATCCAAACCGCCCAATAGACCGGAAGGGCCGAGAAGTCCAAAACGCCCGACGGCCCGAAAGGGCCTAACGGATCAACAGACCCGAGAGGTTCGAACGGCTGGACAAATGCAAGAAGCCCAGAGGGCCGAGAAGTTCAACAGGAACGAGAGATTCAATCAGCCGGATAGACCCGAAGGGCCGAAAATTCCGAAAGACCTGACGGTCCAAGAGACCTGACAAGGTTGTTGGAGACAGACAAAACTAAACGGCCTGAAAAGTTCGATAAATTTCTAAACTCAGGCTCGGCCCTACCCGAACCCGGGCCGCGTAAAGGCCCGACTAGAAAACCGTGGCTTACATCAGTATTTCGCAACCTTTTTCATGGCTCTATAAACTACTTAAATTATAATTAAGAAAATACTCTTTCAATCTAATTCGTACTTTTTCAGATTCCATCTGAAAGTTGTTGCTACGCTCGACGGTATCTATTCACCAATTCAATTCAGACTGACGCAGAAAAAAAATGATCACTAAAATCGAAGCCGTCAATAAACGTAGTTGATTTGTATGCTTGATCTAACACCCCCACTTCAGAGGAATCTTTGAGATAAATATGGCATTCCTATAGTCTAATGGCAGCTGATGGTTTTGCAGACAGCTTGATTAGTTCATTTTTGTTAGAAGACATGGACGAGCTTAAAGTTTGGTCATTCTCATCAGTCGCCACTCTGTACAATGAGGTATATCTTTGGTGAATGAGATGGCGGGGTTTGGACCTAGTCAAATCTGAGTGGAGTTAAAATATTTCCGTACTTGGCAGATTTATTACTCAATTCCCTAACTTTCCCATGTTTTTCAGTCTCTCTCTAATTTTCATATCCAGCAACTCGTCAGACAAACGTCAAATAAGATTCCCATTTTAGAAAAGATCATCAAAATCGTCTCTTGGCTCTTCAGTTGGATCTTGCAAGAGTGAATTCAGTATAGTAAGTCACAATCAGGATACTGTCGTGTAAATTCTTTAGTGGAAATTGATAGTGACTTTGCAACTGAAAACTGCAGAGAATGTGAGGGGCAGCAAACAGGGTCCATACCCAGGGAAGAAAATGCGACAGAACGAAACCATTAAATAAATGCTAAAAGGCAGGTATAGCAAATAATCAAAGGTAAGGGCGGCAAAGTTTACATTTTCCCCAGAGCGGCAGAAAAATCGACTCCTGAAGATTCCAATTGGCAAAGTCAGGACAATTCAGTGGAATTTTTCCCGACCTTTCCACTGAGTAAAGAAATTCCCCAGCTTTCCAGGATTTCTAGGTCACCCATGTTCTGAGCATCCTGTACTTATCATAAGAGGCTTCTTCTGGAGTACAGAAGAGGAAGATAGGAATCGATGACTATATTATGCATTGATGGTTACAGTTGTTACTTCAAGTTTCCGTGGGAAAAAGTCGAGTTTCAGATTGAATACAGTTCAAACTTCCACAAAAAATTATACTTCTTGAGAATTCAACGTTCTAACTCGATAGCATTCATTTGGTGACCTTAAAGGATTAAGGTTGAAGCGGATTCGAGTGGAAAACCTTAGAAATATCAAGGCATCAAGATTTCGTATTTTAGAAAAAAAAGTTCTTCTACTTTCAAGACTTTCAAGTGTCTGCTTTTACGAAACAACCATTGAGAATTTCTGTATTGCAAGGAAAAGCTAAAATAGCATTTGACAATCACAAAGCTTTCCAAAATTGGAATGTTGTCACAGAAATTCTTTTTTATAACCGCAACTATTGAATTAGATTTAATAAAAGCCCAACAGAATACTTTGTTCGAAAAGTAACGTTTTACAAAATAAACTCTTGCTTCGAGAGCATTGAATTGTCTCTAAATGAATTTCAAATAGCTTTCAAAAGCAGAGGTCAGAATTTTCGTTTCAACCAAAAGCAGACCAAGCTAAAAAGAAACTTGCAGACATCCTTTGATTTTGAACATTTTTCGGACAAGTTTTGAGTTGTAACCATGTTGTGACTTGAAGAAAACTACTTCGAACTAGTCGACTTTAGTCTTCATCAGTGGGCTTTATATGTAACTGCTCTTTGCTTGCTCGATATTTTTGATTTTTCTTCTAACAATAATAAACAGACTTGTTCCCAAGAAGCTCGCGCGCGCCTGGCAGCACGATGCGGGCTTTTGCTTTGTGTCGTAATCGTTGTATTACAATTTGAATAAACTGAGCTTGTCTAAAATATTGAGCAATCAAATGAGATAAGAAAATTGTGATATAAATTAAGAAATAATATTAGAGTAGCAAAGTTCAGTTTGCTTTCTCATTTCATTTTTCTATCTGCTTTTGGGAGGTCATCCTTTTGCTTTTCCAATTTTAGATTAGCCTAACTATAGGTCACACCAAGACAATTGTTTAACTTCTACATTATTTGGGATTGTTATGTTAAATCTTATTCTTGTTTTTGGTACCATATTTGAATTCCGCGCCTTGGCTAAGTTGCATTATAGCGTTGTCCAAGAGTAAGCAAGCAGTTCTAAGAAGAAGCACAAAATTCTATGGCCAAATTTGCTTTCCAATAGGCTGAATGTGCTAAAATTATTAATAGCAAATATACTTCTTGAAGTTTCAAAGGAAATCAAAGTGGAAGTAATTTTGATTCTATTATGTTCAGTGCTTTGAATATCAACGTGAAGAGATTTCTTACTTTCGCTTTCATAAAATAATTTGAAGCTACTGAAAATTAATATAATTCAAGCTAATGAGAAAAAAAGTGAATTTCTAACTTTTCCAGTTTAATTGCACGTTATACTACAGTTCATAGGTTGCTACAACATGCCTGTACCACACCTTAATCTTAAACGACCAAGATGGACTTCGAATTCGATAATCAAATTTTAAAGATTGTTTAAAAAAGCTTAAAAATCTGAAGTACTAATTGTATACAGTGATTTAACTTGAATTGTTTATCTCGCAATTATTCAAACTCAAGATTTAACGATATGCATGTGTAATTGTGTATGTATTAAGGGTAAAGTCAATTTTTTTGAACTTTGTAATCATGTTTGGGTTTATATCTTTTCCTGTTTATATTAATTTTGAAAGCCGCTGTTTTATTTTTTTAATAATTTTATATAATTTCTCGAAAATTATAAATTATGAGATTGCTGAAATCAAATAAATATTTTTTCATTTTAAATTTAAGATTAATAACAACGAGGTTATAATAAGAATGTTAAATAATGTACAAACAGCATTTCAGTAGTGAAATTTTGAAATTTTATAAACAAGATAATTTCAGTAGTAACAAGGATTTATATTGAATAATTACATTCCTCAAAACAATTGCTATTTATACTACATAAAAACTTTTTATGCTTTGAAAACGAGTAAATATTACAAAAAAACGGTACAAATTCACCTAGTTCCGTGATTGCGTAACCAAGTTTAAAAATAAAACAATGGTAAGCAAATCTCGAGATTAGATTCGACGTTCTAAGTGTTATTTTTAAGTTTTATTTGTTGTATTACTAGATTGTTATTATTATTGTTTCTGGCGATGCAATTTAATTTATGAAGCAATTCAAGTTTAATATTATTTTGATAGTACGTGATTCTTTAAAATAAGAAATTAAACAAATATTAATTAGATTGCTTTACAATAAATAAGTCAACATTAATAAAATTTCTAGTATACCATTGTATGGTGGGCGTTCCGCATGGTCCTGGTATAGGGACCCCTTTTATTCTTGATATTTACGATCCCGATCATTTTAACATCATTTAAATTCTCCTAGTTCGTGTTTTAAGCTGTAGTATCTGAATAAATATCGTTGAAGGTTAAGTTGGAAAAATCTCTTAGTAATATTCGATTTCTACATAGTTAGTTTAGATTTCGATTCAGATCTAGCTACCTAGAGTAAGGAATCGCAAGAAACTTTGACCCGCATAAAGTTAGCAGAGCAATGTTGGCAGAATAAAATGCTTTATAAATGCTATTTGAATGCTTAATTAAAAAATTGTTGCTCGTTAATGAAACACCCTGTATATTTCGTTATTTTTTATTCTTCACCCAGTGGTGAATGTTCTTTGTAGAGGCCTAAACAAATCAGTTTCAGTGTTATTCGATTTTTGCTTGCAAAGCATTTTCAAATATTACGAGTCACTTTGGTATAATTGATAGAAAGGGCAGTACACGATAGAAATCGGTTTCTGGCCCAAAACTTACATACAGCGTGCTTCGCGAGGAAAGGACAATGGGTAGGGAGATGATAGAAAATCAAAAAATAAGTGCATTTTGCTCGATAAACATACATACAAAAACGATTAGTTGTCGAGATGCAGGGTGTCAAGGCTTAATTACAAACGAGGAATTTTCAGGACTTTTACAAGCTGTGATGCATAAAAAAGGTAAAAAAGTGAGTCAATTTAGCAAATACTATGAGAAATAATAAATAACTAAGCAGGGTTTTAGATGGAACGAAAAAGGCGCCACTACTCCAGTGTCGCCAGGCGTAAAAGATCTTTCTCCCCACCCGTCTAATAAAAATGTCGCCAATAACTGTAAAAGATTCCCAACTTCAACGAAATAATGCTTGTGTCTACAATCTGTAATCCGACTGACGCGCTACCAGCAGCTATTACCTGCTTGCAAACGAGTGCTACCAACCGTCCAGCAAGTTTATGTCGCCGACGCGATAACTTGCCGCTTGCTTGTAAACACAAATAAACCAACAGACTATAGCTATAACAAACGTTACCAGAGCTGGAGATTTATAATATTTCTTATTGTTTCTAATGATATGTTTCACTGTTGTGGCAACAGTGTGATCACTCTCACGGCGATGGGGTTTTTCTCCATGATCTGTAAATAATAGCGTATTGTGTCATCCTATACGTTTCCCCCAACAATTTCCTGATTTTAAACATAAATTACAATAAAATAATGAAAATAACATTGCCTACGTAAATCTACCCTTAATCTTTTAGATCACAAATGGCTGCTAATAGGAAAACCTATCTTTCACAGCACGCCAGTATTATTTACACTTGTTTATTTATAAAATTTTGTACTTAATCCAAAACTTCCAATAACAGAAATAAAACTTTGATTATCAATGATAATAAAGTTGCAAACTTTTCCCCAATAAATCCCCACTTTGTTAACATTCTCACTAATTTTCCCACCAAGTTCAAAAATCCCCAAACTGGGGAAAAATCTCCATACCTGGCAACGCTGCAGTATTCATAACTTAGCTTAAATTTTCAGTGTGTATCTCCTCGTAGGGTCTTGCACAGGCTGAAATTTCCAGACCCGACTGTAGACAAACTTGATGCGGCCCGTAAAAATCCTGGTAACTTCTTGATCGACGCGGCAGGCCTGAGAGGTCCGAGCGGTCCGACACAGAAGTCCGAGGAGCCAAGACGTCCAAAAGGTCCGAGAGACCCAAAAGATCTAAGAGGTCCGACAGGCCAAAGAGATCAAAACGGTTCGATAGATCCGAAGAGCTGACAGATCAAAAGAGAAGTCCCAAAGACCTGAGAGGGCCGACAGGCCAGAGAGATCAAAACGGTCCGCTAGACCCAAAGAGCCGAGAGATCAAAACAGACCCAAAGGGCCGAAAGGGCTGACAGGTCAGAGATCAAAACGGTCCAATAAACCCGAAGAGCCGATAGGACAGAGATCAAAACGGTGCGACAGACCCGAAGAGCCGAGATATCAAAAGAGACCCGAAAGGCCGAGAAATCTAAAAGGCCTGATAGACACAACAGATCCAAGAAGTCCAAAAGACCCCCAAGAATTCAATTTTTTCTTTTTTTTGCTAAGATACTCTATTGTAGTGACTTATAAAAATAGTCACCGTTGATAAACAGTGGAAGACTAATTTTGGTTTTTACTTTAGCTAGGTAATCATGTATTAACTTATTTGATTCAAAAATGAAAGTTAACTATTAATAAATTGATTATAAATTAAATGCAACCGTGGACGTGGGATCAATATAGTTTTGTTCAACAATACCTACAAGGTGTTGATAAATAACATCGACAAACTGATAGGGTAGATTTCTAACGATCATAGAAGGTTTCTTCTAAACCTATGGTCAATTCGTCTTAGCTATGAAACAATCGGCATTCAAAATTGCCTGCAGACAGGTTAACTTTTGTATTTATCATCGTTATCTGTCAAGATATCAATATTCTATTAAGAAAAATTGTAGGAAAATATAATATGACTATTTTTGATTATACTGAGTGTTTTCTGTACCTGAGACATTCAATTGAAAGTTTCTCTTTATCTTTCTTCTGACGTTACGTATCTTGTAGAGTACACCCCGTATAATGAAAAGTAAGTTTGGAACATCTGGAAGGCAATTTCTAACAACTTCTTTTAATAAGAATTTTTGATATTTTGGCAAATAACGGCAATGCACCCAAAATTCAACATATTTGTACAGAACTTTTGAAGACTGATTACTCCGTAACAAGACGAATGGATCTGACTTGATCTTTTTTTTAAAAGCAATGATTAATAATCAAACTTTTGCTTTTCTCCATTTTATCAATTCTTTATCTTGGAAATAAAAACGAAATAGCTGAAGAAAGATTTAAATCGCATGGAATTGAGGAACGAGTTATTAACTGCGAGCTATTGGGGACAAAACCGAAAAATATATTCAAATGGTTCGACAAGTCGGTTCATCTGTTGTCAAATATCTATGACGTCGAAGAGAGGCAACAAAATGATGGGACGTACAAGAATGTCAACTGTTCCCAAATTATTGATCGGGCTGATAAGTTGCGTTAGGCATACTGCACTGACAGGCGCTCAAAGAAATGGTGACATAGGCTATTCTTTAGCCTTCTCGATATAACTTTTATAAACAGCTACGTGGTTTATAAAAAAATGAACCCAGAAAAAAATATCATCCTTTTAGATTTCAGACGAGGAGTTAGTAAGGGTCTGATAAATTCTCGTTTCACTGTAAGTACATAAAAAAAAGTTTCTCTAGGGCAGATCGTTCTAGTCGTCGGTCTAACTCAAGAAGTAATCCTGTACCAACACCAAAACGCAGAAAGTAGACTACGAAACGGAGGTGCTCTTTGGATAAGAACGATATTACTAGGAGATTTTAATGGGCGAGTGGGAAACGATGTCAGCCCTGGTATCAAACAAAGATTCAATGAGGAGGTGAGAAACGAGAGTGGAGAGGACCTGATACAGTTTTGCCGTTGAATGAATTACGGATCAACAACACGTTCTATAAGCACGCTATACAACGTAAGATAACCTGGTCTAATAGCAGAGGACAACAGTCAGTGATCGACTATGTATTATCAAGCCAACACATACATCCCAAAGAAATTTTAGATTTAAGAGTACTATCGTTTGCTAACGGCGGCTCAAGTCATGGACTAGTGCTTTACAAACTAAGATGGAAAAACCAAACAGGTATACACAGAAAAGCTTAACATAGAAAGTTTGGCACACCCCACAAACACGACCTCTATATGAAAGACGATTGAAGCAGAAACTCGACGACATGAGTAACGTGCACAAGACGTAAATTGAAAATGCCATAATAAACGTGGCCAAAGAAGCTATAGGAAAACGAATGAGAAACATAAATAACCGGAACAAAGCGACTCCCTGGTTTTACGAAGAGATCAGAGAGCTAGCAGCAGAGAAAAAGAAAGTCTTCATAAAATGTAAGACACAGAAAACGCAGGAAACAAGAGATAGATACGTGCAAGTACGCAACGAAACAAATCAAAGAATTAAAGAAATAAGGTGGACAACTACAGAAAGAAGGCCTGGAACGAACACGTAAATAGGGTGGGGGACGAAAGAATTGCAAAACAGTGCAGAGATGGGATACCAAGAGCTCGTTTTCATCATCCGCCGAATAAAAAAAACCTGACAAACAGGACATGACTCCAGTCAATGGAAGATGAAGAAGAAGAAGAACCTTCTTGTACGTAACGAATGATGACTACCTTCACGAGGAGAAGCTTTTAGACATGAATTAATGAAGGCGTAATTGTAACTGGGACTCAGAAGTTTCATGCTTTCGTGTCAGTAAATTAAAGTAAAGAATCGGAAGAAAATTTTTGTTCACCATGTTAAAAAGTTGATTCAAACATTGAGAATGTGATCTTTGAAAACATTTTCGGTTTCGTAGCGTCATTTGTTTTACTTGCAATCGAACAATAGCAAAATTAAATTTTTTTGTGGTTTCTTAGAAAATCATCAGGCTTCAACTGAAATAGAAGGTACAAAATCTCTCTCTCTCTCTCTCTCTCTACAAAATCAAGTTGATGAAGGTAACGAATGATCATAAGAGTCGTGCTCAGAGATGGATGAGACAGCTCAGGAAATTTCCGTTGGGAAAAAATTCGTCGCATCCCGCCGCTCCATCCGAATTCAGAGAATCGAAAGCAAGTTCAATCTGGGAGCTTCCATCATTATCTTATTAACAAACTGCATAAAAGCACGACAAACCAGAACAATAAATGGAAGGGGGAAGTTAGTTTTTCTGGACCTTGCGGAAAAAAAAACTAAACAGCATCCATGATAAGGAAATATTCTAAAATGCTGTGAAGTGTATCAAATACTTGTGATGATGATTCAAACTTCCTTGACAAAATCAGGCATGAAACGTAGCGTTTCTGGCAGTATTTCGAAAAGAGGGTAACCAAAGATGAAGAAAAAGAAGAAGCGTAACTAATCACAACTCATTTCGCAACGTTCCACCATACACAACAATATAGCATAATCAAACTGGGCATAAAACGGTCTTAAAGAAAATTATAAATGAATCCAGAAATTGAAAAATTAATGATCTCTCGGACTTTGATCTATCTTCAAAACTAAATAGCGTTCCAGGAAAGCTACTCGAAACATTGTAAAGCTGCAATTTCAACAGTCAATTCCGTAATAGATTTCGAATGGTAAATGTTCCGTTATATACTGGTTTCATGGTGATAAAAAAGCTAAGAAAGTAACACACTTGTTGACAAATCAATCAATACTTTACTAGGTGTTTGGAATAATCTCCAAACTCATTTCGTCCTCATTTTACTATTTTTATAACTCTTTCTTGTAGTCGATGACAACCGTCCTTGAAAATCTGTTCTGATTAAAAGCTATTGTTTGAACTCCTTTCAATTAATGTAATTGAGGCCTTATCAGTTACTTAAATAGAGATACAAGTAGAAGTGGAGTTTTCTATGTTATATTTTATAAAAGAGTGAGAAAACTGATCTTTAATCGCGCAGTAATTTCCTTGTAGTTTTCCTTAAAAGACTAACAAGAAGGGTACAGAGCGCGAGATGTGGGTTGCTTTCTTGAGCAGTCTTAACAATCGCTGGCATAATGAAACGAGTTTGGTATTGGCAGACTATTAGTTAGTTCTGGCTTCCTTCATTTTGCTTAGTAGTATTTTGGTTTTAGTAAGTTATTTTATTCTTGCATCTAGAACTCAAGAGGATTAAGTTATTTTGAGATTTTATGGGTAGCGACCGGCAACTCTTGGTGTCGTTTAACTTAGCGAACCACGGTCTCTCGTCACTGTGTTAGCCGCTTCTATACACCTGTTGTCGAGATAATTAAAACGATAGTAGAGTGCATTCTGACAATGGATTTGTCATTACAAGATTTTAAGCTTGAGTATCATAAAAACCACACGACGTGGATTTTCTTACTTTCGATAGCTGAAAAATTGCAAAATGAAGTTTTCATCTTTGAAGATGGTAATTTTTATTTATATTATAATCTAGAGACATCGAATCTTTTTTGACGTGTAGGTGAGTGAACTACAAACATAATAAAGACTTATAGTTTGATCATCAAGGTGCAATTTACAGATAGAAAAACCAAGAACTAAATAAAAGAACCTTGAGATTTCGTGTCCGGTCTGCGATGATAAAACAAACGAGTGTAAATGTATGATTTTATATTTTTCAATACTTCTTTTTCTCAAACAGAACTTTGAATTATTGCAATATTATTAATTTGTGTTTTTCGCTTATCGTTGATAAATCCAAACATAAACTTTGGACCTTCTTCTAATTTTGATTGTTGTAATTCTCAGAAATATGTCTGGAGATTCCAAAATAGTCGCAGCATTTTATCTCCCATTCGCGTCATTTTATAATAATTTGCTTGTTTTTGATATTTACACTTAAACTATTGAGTTGCAGATTTTTTTCAAATACAACAGTGCTTGTGTTATTCTCATACAGTACAATCAATAATAAAAAATTGCATCATCACCAAGCAATTACTTATAAAAATAACTTTTATCTAATCGTATTTCTAAACAAAAGTATGCAATATAATTCGAATGTATCATTTTTATGTACCAACCGTCGTTACCTAATATAATAATTTATTGCTAGTACCCAAAGGAAAATATTCAAGAACAACCTAACGATATGTAAATATTGTTGACAATTGCGTACGTAAATACAAATCGATCGCTTTCTACTTACCAGTGAAAACTTTCGCTAGAACTAGTTTAATAATAATAATGCAAACAAACTCAAATCATAAATAATATATGTAAACAACAAATTGGTCAGCTGTCTTGTCCTATCACAATATTATATTGAAGCTGTCCAGTCTACCTTGAGTGAACATGAACTTCAACCGCAGGATTCAATGCCAAGGTTAAGTGTTGCAAAACAGGCAAGATTATATTCAAGGTATTAAATGTTGTTAAAGGGGGAGGGATGATGAAAAATATTTACAAGAACCAACGTAATAAATCAAACGGAACAGAATTGGAAATTTTGTTTTCAAATATTATGATCAGAATTAACTAACGACGTTAGCCTATAGCGTTAGATATAAACACAGGAAAGGGAAATGCTAATCTTATTCTTATTAATTCGAATTTGTCGTAAATTTACGCAAATGTTAGGCTAGTTTCCTTCGGTTAACTATTTATTTATTTATTATTATGTGAAACGCAGCAGAAAAAAATTACTTCAAGATTCGAATGTGTTGATTTGTGACTTGAACAAAAAATTTAATTAAATTTAATCACACGTTCTATTTCTCTTTTCTTTCTTCCAATAAACATCTTACAATTATGATAAAACAGAATTTATATTAAACCAGTGCCAATTTCAAAGACGTTCACCGCAATATCTGACGTCAAATTAGTCCCCTCCAGTTGTGCAACTTCATTTTTGTCTTTTTTCTATTTTTTGAATTCGTCTTTCGTTTCGAAACTTTGGAAAGCACAAAGCCCTATCGCTCTGGAAGATCTAATAAAAGGGATCCTAGCTTCTTCCAAGAAGGTTAAAAAAACAGGCGATTCGTTTTGAGCAATGCAAAACACAACTTTTACTAAATGTGTGTGGCTATATCTTCAACATAAGTCACAAATGTTAGCTTGCGTAGTAATATCTGCTTTCCAGACTATACAGGAGGTATAGACAGTTGTCTATGAGCTTTCGAGAAAATGCCAAAAAGTGAAAACTGTTTCAACAAACTTGGAACCTGAAAGACTGCCAAAATAGACTTTCGTAACTAAAATCAAAAGCAGGGCTTCCGCAAGCTGTGATGCATAAAAAAAAGTGAGTCAATTTAGCAAATAAAGTGAGAAATAGTAAATAACTAGGCAGGGCTTTAGATGGAACGGAGAAGAAGTTACTACTCCAGTGTTGCCAGATGTAAAAAATTCTTGTCTAACAAAAATGTCGCTATAACGGTACGAAAATACCCAACTTCAAAAATTCTTGAAATTTCCTGACTTCCAACATAAATTGTTATAAAATAATGAAAATAACATTGCCTGTGTTAATTTAATTTTAATCTTTTACGGACCTTGGTTTTTCTCAAATATGTGTCCAGGAAAATATGCAACAAATGGCAAAATTCTTTTTATTTATTTTCCTGAAAACGTATTTATTAAGAAAATTTTGTACTTACCCCAAAAATTTCAATAACAGAAATAAAACTTTGATTATTATCAACGATAATAAAGCAAACTCGAAAAAACATTATTTTTCTATTAAAAAACAGATTTGTCCTCAATAAATCCCCACTTTTACAAGATCCTCACTAATTTTCCCACAAAGTTCAAAAATCCCCAATTTGGGGAAAAATCTCCATACGTGGCAACACTGCAGTACTCACAACTTACCTTCAATTTTCGTTTTGTACCTCCTCGTAGAGCCCTGCACCGGTCAAAGTTTCCAGGCCCGACTGGAGACAAACTTGACGCTGTCCGAAAAAATTCCGGTAACTTCTTGATCAGCTCGAACAGCCCAAGAGGCTCAAACGACACGAGAGGTCTGAAAGCCGGAGGCCCGTAAGAGGCCCAAACGGCACGAGAGGTCCGAAAAGCCGGAGGCCCAAACGTCACGATAAATCCAAACGGCCCGACAGGCCCGAGAGATGAAAACGGCTCGAGGACCCGAAGGACCGAGAAGTCCTGACGACTCGATGGCCTTATAGACCCCGGGCCGAGAGGTACGCCAGGGTCCAACAGCTCGACAGGCTTGATCCAAACCCGTGCCGCGGTTTTCATTTATCTAGGTATTTATGTACAGTCAAGAGCATTACTATAGAGCCACATGCAATTTTGCGCAACTTAGCCCTTAATAAAAGATTTCGACTTGGAATTTATTGTTAATGACACAATTACACATGTTTCAAAAAGTACATTAACTAAAACAACCGATAGTCTATTAAATGTGGAGATAATATAAAATACAAATTTGATTTTTTATTTGGAGCATAACTATAGCACCTTTAAAAAGAATCATACTTATTACATAGTGTGCCTTGAAAAATAAAAACAAAATGTTTGTTACATTATTGACGTTAGCTGTTAGTGAATTTTATTGCAAGGCGCCCCGAAGGACGTACCTCACAGACGTTGAAAAATGCGAGATTTGGGCTCTATACAGCGTTCACGATGTTTCTGAGTCGTATATGGCTGTGGAAAAATGACAGTTTAAGTATTGTAAACCGGGCTGTTTATCTATTAACTCGGCTTGTAAAATGTTATTGACGCTTAATGTGCTTTAAGGTTATGACCTTATGACAGTTTAACCTCACGCTGTTGTCTTTTTTTGTGTAACTCTGTAAATATAAGAAAACTTGGTTTCTTTTTAACAAAACAAAACTAATCGGTACTAAACGTTCATGGAAAATTTTTGAACGTGCAACAACGCCAAATGCAGCAGCAGGTACAATTTTCAAAAAAAAAAGAAAACACTTCTAACCTAACAAAATGAAAGCAAGGTCTGTTTCCGACCCAGAAACATCGCGAATGGAGTGTACATGAGCAGAATTATGGAAAACTCTGTTCCACAAAGTTGTCCTAAATCTTCTGAATAATTCAGATAATTATGCGAAAAACAAAAACGGAGCGGCAAAGAAAATTCTCTAAGCTCTCAATGGCGGTTGGTTATTTTAGCAAGCAACAGCACAAACTGGATGAACTGTGAAAAGGGTCTTAGAAAAAAGTCCCCACATCAAAGGACAACAACTAAAATCTGTCCAAAGACTTTTGCTGCGCCACAAGGCTGCCCGCTGTCAAAATACCAATATTCTATTAACAAAAATGTAGGGAAATACCTTCTGTGTGTTTTAAACTACTTTTTATTATACAGGGTGTTCTCTGTAGCTGAGACATTAAATTAAAAGTTTCTCTTTATTTTTCTTCTGACGTTACGTATCTCGGCTGTAGAATACAATCCATATAATGAAACCTAAGTTTGGAACATCTGGAAGGCAATTTCTTATCTTGTTATTCTTGACCTACTTATAGCACTTTCCCTTACAAAATTAAAACAACAGTGCCGAAAAGGCTAAAGCTCAACCTTAGATCTACAATAACTTTCCTTAAGAGGAAACAAATTAGGAATAGTGGGAAAGACAAAGATCGACAGTTGGCCGCTATGGTGGCCTGTTTAGGAGCCCAAAAGTGCAACACTTAACCCATAATAGTTTTGCGTAAAAAGGTTAAAAGAACAGTTTCTGTCTACTCCTTACTTTTGATTCTGTGTGTAATACATTAAGAGACTGACAATGAAAACGGCAATTTTCTTCGAATTCTAGGTGTGATTGGTATTTCTATGGAAAATAGTCTCGGTACGTTTTTTTTTGATCCGTTTCTATCGGTTAGATAGATATCCAATGCTTCTAACGTTCAGTGGCGTGGGCTCATGGTATATAACTCCTACCTCCCGTATGCAGTTTTTCTCACAACCTACTTAAAGGCCCATTTTCCGATTATCTAAATGAATGAACGTATAACGTCTTGTCAATTGATTAACCCATTTTCAATATTGCAAATTAAAAACGCTTTTCTTTCAATTTTAGAGAACTCAAAATAATTAACTAAACAATAAATTATGTCATGTTCAGTATATGAACCGTTTAAAATTTGTTAATAAGTTTATTGTTGGGCCTACTCTGAAAATGTCCTAATCTAATTTAAAAGAGCAAAATAGTCCCATTATTTTCCTCGCAATTTCATTGTGTATGTTTTTTTCTCTTTTCATGCACATTTAGTGTGTTGTAATTAGTTATGAATTATATACTATTGTTGGAAATACCTCCGTGGTTAACTTACGACACGAAAATATTCTCAACAGTATCCGTCTTGTGTTTTTATAATTGTTTTCATACTGATGACAACTATGTTTTTTTCTGTTTCGCTTTAAGTTGACTAATTGATTATTATATTATTATATACCTGGCTCATTGTTAAAGATTATACTATAAACATGAACAAATAAATAATGATTAGCAATGACAATGCATAAAATTAATTTTGGGGGAGGTGCTGGGTGTCCTAAAGAATTTTACTTAAAAACTGGACGACCTTAAATGAGATGGTAATGAAAAATCCCATTGAATCGTAACTGTAAAGTCAAGGCCATACTTAAATGGATAATAACAGTTTGTAAAAAAACCGATTTTGACTTTAATTAATTTCTTTTCCAATTAATATAAAGATAAAATTCAAAACGTTACTACTTTATTACTTTCTAGATTAATTTAGGCAACTGATTCAACTACAATGCTTTATAAGTTGTCTGCAAAAGTGTATTCTATTTAAAAACTTTCACAACACGAGTTGATGTAATGATTAAGATAATCTTTACTTTCTTTGATCAAAGTTAGCTATAACAGATTCGAAAAATTAAAACAAGAAATAATCAAAACTTAACCGATAAAAACAACCAAAGAGCTTATTCAAGGCTATGTTTACAATCTATTCAAACTTATTAAATCCATGAATTCACGGCACACTATAAAATTTATTTAATATTTTCTAGTAATAAATATAGAGAAATATTTAACCTTTTTCTAGTGCCAAGTAGGTTTACCCAATTTTTTCGTCAAACAGGTTACAGACGTCTGCTTTTATTAGTATTGAACACCACGTCAAGAGAAGGAAAAACTGTGACAACTTACCGAAATCGTCAAATATATCACAAACTGAAGAAATATCACATAGTACACACGTTTTTCTTCTGATAACAGAAGAAAATTCAATTCAACCACTCAAAATCGTAACACACAAGCAGCCATTACAACATTCCAGTCACAGTTTGCGGTGTTTTTTTATGGTCGCGTCATCTAGCGTCTTTCTTGAGAAATACACACTTCCGCCTTTATTTAAATTGATTAATTGCCATCAATTTGTTAATATTTTGTGCTTGATCATAATAAAAGTTTAACTCTTCCGTCAAAGAACGTTGACTTTTGAAATGGAAGAGACAAACAGTAAATTGCATAGAAACAAAAGCTATTTAAATATAATCTTTTATTATAACTTATAACAATTATACAACAAGTCGTGTCCATTTTTCGCTTACAGCCCAAAGCCATTTTGCCGTTGATTCATCCTGAGCTGCAGGAGCTACTTCCACTTCCTTAGAATCACTGTAAATATAATCTACTGATTAAATTCCATTAGAACGATGATAAACTCACCTGAAATATTTTCCGGTGATGCCTTCAATATCAGGATCTATCGCAGCATATACAACTGTTCGAGCGCCTTGCCACGGACCTTTAATAAAGGGCCATACAAATGGTTTGATCAATATTGTTGCAAACCAACTATTAAAAAAACCCATGTGACGAATTATTTGTGTATCAACAATTCCTGGGTGAACTGCATTAACTGTTACTTTTGTTCCTACAAAACTGATTTAGAGATTGATAACATAATTAATTTCACTCTATTACCCGCAAGTCTGTTTGCTAACTCCTTTGTAAACAAAACATTAGCTAATTTACTCTGATTATAAGCAGTTCCAGGATCGTAATCTTTGTCACTGTTTAAATCTTCCTTGTTTATTTTACCTTTAAAGTGTGCTATACTAGAAACATTTACTATTCTACTGGGAGCTGATGCCTAAACATATCCCTTTTAAATCCACAATTGTCATTTAAGCATTCATTTAAGCTAAATTAACTACCTTCAATTTCTCCAAAAGGAGATTTGTTAAAAGAAAATGACCCATGTGATTAACACCAAGTTGCATTTCAAATCCATCTCTGGTTTTTGATCCTTTCGGTGTTCTCATTACGCCAGCATTATTTATTAAAATATGTAGATTTTTCTCCTCTTTATTAAAACTGTCTGCAAATTCACGTATTGATTGAAGTGAAGCTAAATCACAAGATCGGCAATAAACATATTTATTCTTAGTGTCTACTACAATCTCTTCTCGAGCCTATATGAAATGATTAACTTCAATATTATATTTATATTGATAAGCTTTGTTACCTCTTCGCATGTCCTAAGATCACGACATGCCAAATAAATTTTTGCACCTCTTCTTGCTAATTCCCAAGCAGTTTCTTTACCTATTCCAGTGTTTGATCCAGTTACAATTGCAACTTTACCTTCTAATGATACATCTTTGCTATACTTTTTACCACCGAGCCAGTCTCTATAATGATAGTGTGATTATATTTGAAAATTAATAAATTAAAGTTTTACTTTAGTAAACAAGCTCCACCAAAGGCTGTAGCAATGGCACTAGCATAGAAAACGGGTTTAGATATTTTCAAATTGAAAACCATCTTAAAATTGTTGAATTAACAGGATAACTTGCTTCTTAAAAAGTGAGGTTAATCAAGTTGACAGACTCCTGTCATAATAACTGTCAGGTGTGAGCGTGATAGGACTATAATCTTTAAAAGTGTATGAATGAGGTGATGCAATAATTAATTAAGTTGTGTCTATGCTTTAATATTCCTAATTATTCATCAATAAAACCATAAATAATTTGATAAATAACTTTATTGTTATACTTAAATGCTATTGCATCAACATGGGTTAATAAAGTTAACAATCTTTTAAAAATCTCAAGAAAAATACATTTAGAATTGTTACGTTATTATCACAGCAAAACTAAATTAGTACTTTCATTTCACATTTTAACATTTAATAAAATGCGATTCATCTTCATGACGAGTACGACCTCTTAAGCCCTGCTGTATTTCTTCTAAAGTTTTCCCCCTAGTTTCAGGTACATAATAATATGAAAATATTACTCCTAATAGACAGCATGCCGAAAATAAATAAAACGGTACAAACATGCCAAAATTATGAGACAATGCTTGATATAATTTTGATATTGATAAAACGTATATTGCAAAGCATATGTTAAGTATGCACAATGCTTTAGCTTTAACGCTTGCAGAGAATAATTCTCCAAGCATTAAAGTTGGTATAATACCAAGCCCCGAAGAACATAAAATAATATACGATACCATTCCAGCAAGTGGTATCCATTTTAAATTTGAAACATCAATTTCGGTCTCTCGAGCTATATAAAAATAGGTTGCTTCTATTAGCAAAACAACAAAGCAACCAAAATTTGAAAATATCATCAATGGTTTTCTTCCAAATCTATCAACAATAAATGCAAAACCTGTAATTGATAAAACTAATGCTGCTGTAAAAATTATAGCTGATGTTGTAGAAGATAAATGTCCACCAGCTTGGTCGAAAATATATTGAGTGTAGACAGCAAAGGCCGAAAGTCCACTTAACTGTTGACATCCGCGTACTGCTATTGAAATTAATAATGCCTTCCTATTAGTGGGAATTACAAACAAATCTTTAAACGTTCCCGATTCTGAAATTTGACGATTTACATCATCGGTGAGTTTCAGAAGTTCCTTATCGACGTCTTGTATCCATCTTAGTTGTTTCAAGGAGTTGCGAGCTTCTTTTACATTGTTTCGCATAAGTAGGAAATAAGGCGATTCTGGCAAAAATGACATCAAAACTATATGAACTACAGGTATACATCCAAAAATCACAGCAGTCGTCCTTATGGTACAATATCCTCCAACAACGTTTATCATGAATTGTCCAAAATATATTGAAATGGAAACCATATTTCCCCAAGAGCCCCTTACGTGCGGCTCAGATATTTCACCTATGTACGTTGGAAGCGCACCAAAAAGGGCAGCTTCACCAATTCCGGTAAATAATCGTGAAAGATAAAAAATATAAATGTTTTCAGCGGATGCTATTAAAATCCACGATAAAAATTGAGGAATGGCTATAAACATGACGGTTTTCTTTCTTCCAATAGTATCAACTAATATGGCTACTAAAGGAGCTGTGAGTGCGGCAGAAATTGGTGGAATTACGCTGAAGTATGAAGCTTCTTCTATGGTGACGATGTCCACATGAGACGAATTTGAAATCAAAATGGGTATTGCAGGTGAGGGCCAGCAGAATAAAGCGCCGAGTGTAAAAGATCCAAAACATGCTGTTTATAAAATGAAACTAATGTGAAAAAATTACGGAAAGAAATAGGAAACATCAAAACTCACCTACAAATATAACGATCACCTGTGGCCACTGACAGCTTTTTTCTTTATAAGAGATGTAACGTTCTAAAATATTTTCCGATTCACCCATGTTGAGAGAATAGCTTAAACTGAAGTGTTCAAACTTCACATAGAAACTAAATTTATTAACACAACAGAACTAAACGTAGACGTCATAGGCTAATTAATTGATATGCATTGACTTTAATAGAAATAATAATGGAAACATAGAACCGAAGCGTGATGAGTTTCATTTAAGCAATTTTGATTTTTGCCTCTACATGGATGAATTAAATAATGAATAACACTTAAAAATAAAAGAAAATTGGTACAATAAGAAATAAAGGGTAAATTACTTATCCCTTTAAAATGACTTTCAAAAAACTAACAATCCTTAATAGAACATAAAAACAACAATAGTAATTATAAAAGTAGGAAGAGCATGTAGTATTATAACGTAATACAAAACAATTAAAAATCTAATTTAATTATAAAATATACCGAGCGTAAGAAGTCAGGATCTCTATAATTTATAATTTGCATGGAAAGGTCTTTTAAGTAAGCTTTTCTTGAAGTAAAAGATCATTAGGTTGGTAGGCTCAATATTGTATTATAGTATGTCTCTTTGCTCTTTAATGCCTTCTTTATATCGGGATTATCTCCGAAACAAAATGCAGTACAGTTTTAATTTCAAAAGCAGGAAATCTAAGAGAAGTTTCTAACTGGAAATCAATCACAATAGTTTCAATGATATGGAGAATCTGACAGAAAAAGATTATTGAATCTGCCTGTATCAAACTTACAAACAGGCTTTGATACCTGTGTAGCTAACAACACTGAAAAAAACACACTATGCGGTTCTATAAAAGAACACCATGTACTGCATAATTCTCAATCTCAAAAATTTGATTCAACATGCTACGCGAGAATCAAAAGGGTTTTATAGCGATTCCTTAATTACAAAAAAAATGATAAAGTACTACATCATGAACACATAATTATAATTTTCTGTCAAGGACTTCTTCAACCACAGTTCTATTTCCTCTCTATCTCTAGCTGTATGGATTAGTGACTGTACGCTTTGTAGTCCTGTACACTGTCTCAGGACATTTTTCTGCCGATTCCTGTTTTGCCACCCTCAATCTTTCCTTCTATGATCAGTTGTCGCAACAGGTATTTAAGGCTCTTCATGATACGTTTGAGAGATGCTGTGTTTCGCTTTTTTATTGTCATAAAAAGTTCACGTTCCCTATTGACTATTTTTAGCACTTCTTATTTGATGCCCTTGCGGTCCATGATATTTTAGGGATTCTTCGGTACAGCCACATCTTGAAAGCTTCTAATATACTGATGTTAGTTTTTAATGTCCAACCCTCCCCTCCGTAAAGCAATACTAACCACACGTAACATTTGGTAAATCGCAATCTAAGATCAAGATCGAAGTCGGCACAAGTAAGAACTTTACGAAATTTTAAAGCGTTACTTGCATTCTCAATTGGCATTTCCGTAGCTGATGTCTAGTTCTCCCAAAGCCAGGTTTCAAGCGTCGCTGAATCTGTCAAGCTCTCTGGAAATAATCATGAATTTGATTTTTTGATATCTAGACTCATTCTTTTACTGCATTAGCCTACTTTGTTGAGGAGCAGCTGAAGGATTTTTAAATTATCTGGAATAGGGACCGTGTCGTCGGCTTAGCGTATATTGTTGATTCAAATTCCGTTGATCTTAATTCCCTTTGTTGCGGTAGTTCATAAAATAAAACACAATAATCTCACAAAAGAAAACTTCTAATTATCAAAAGTTAATTGCATTTTTAACAAACAAAAAAAGTGAGGAGAAACCATTAATAAAAATGATTATCGAATAAAATCTGACGCAATACTAGACACTTGTTATATAATCTTAACTTTTAATTATTTCAATTTCTAACATTCTCTCACTTTGTTTAAGTCACAAATTGCTTAAATAACCATAAAGAAATTGACCTAAGTTGTACACATATAAAACGAATAAAAACTGTAATGGTACATGTAACTTACGCAGTCCTGAGTCAACACCTCAAGAGAGCTCGAGTGGTGCACTGGCAAAGAAGAATACTAGAGCATCCACAATAGTACGGCAGTCGTCGCGGTTACTACCAAGCCTCTCCACACCACAAGTCTGCACCCAACGAATTGGGACACGTAAGGGCCGGCATACCACCACAACCACGGCGCGGTACAAGTCAACACGGTCGAAGCTGCCGCTCCACACCATCAGCTCGAAGACTACGTTTAAAGAATGTAGGCCCGGCTACAATCCACACACCGCATCTCAGCCTTTTCCGACCTGTCCCCGGTGGGAACGGGGACAGTAATCACCACAATCCTTATCCTTCCCAAGTTCCTGAGCTTGAGGCCTCTCGGTGTACCACTCTATTTCTTCAGAAAATTCTCCGCCCCTTCCCCTCCCATCCTCTTTTCTTTATATATCTTCCGCGGCGCGAACCGCGAGGGTTGTGATTCTGAAAGCAGCCGTTTTTCTACACCCACCTTTACAACCAACATTCTACATAATCTCCATTTCCAATATTTAAACCACCAAATTACTTTCCACGACAACAACAATTTTACCAACGAGCTTCTTTCTTAATTCCTTCCTACACTTTGCCACGGGGTAACCACTACTAACGTCGCCGGCCGCCAGCAACTACAACATTGCCACCAACAGCTTTCGGTACAGTACTCCACAACAACAACAACAACAACAACAACAACAACGACAGTCATCGAGAACGAAAGTATTACCACCACCAAACCACTTCCACCAGGCTACAGAGGAATTAAGTTTCCTATACAGCCAGCCACCATCTTCGGTGGCATTTTCGATGAATGAAGACACGAAATTATTCTAAATCTTTAAAACAATATTAAAAAACAATAATTTTAAAATAAGCCAAAGCTTTAAACACAATCAAACAATAAAAGGAAAAATATTTTAATCTAAAAATCTATTAAGTATTTTAATTATTCGGCCTCTTCTTGAGCGTTGGACATCATCATCGTC
The DNA here is from genome assembly GCA_011009095.1 of Ignelater luminosus. Classification (NCBI taxonomy): domain Eukaryota; kingdom Metazoa; phylum Arthropoda; class Insecta; order Coleoptera; family Elateridae; genus Ignelater; species Ignelater luminosus. The sequence continues at coordinate 107,669 of VTPC01090900.1, forward strand.
AGGGAATAAATGGAAGCCACCTTGTTCGTTTCCTAAAGATGATTCATCAAACAATGACAATGAGGTAGCCTCCTCTTCTTCAACGAGTGGTGGCTCAGAAACAATTTCAATATTTTGAGTAATCTGATCGTCAGTTGAAGCTTCCAAAGGATGAATTCTTTGGAAAGGTCTGGTTACTACTAAAGAGGAATTACGTAATTAGGCTATATGTATCTCTCCTCTTTCTCAGGAATCAATTCTTCAATAATGGCTAATGGCCAATCTAACCTTTTGAGGTTTTTAGAGGATAAAATAACAACATCTCTAATTTTTAGCTTCTTTCTTTCAGCGTTCTTAGGTGTCTGGGTAAGAAAAGCTAAGTACTCTTTTCCGAATCTTTGTTTCAACGTTTTAACTAGTTTTATTCTTTTTGCATACTTATTCTGCAAATAACTAGTTGTTGTAGACATAAGTAAGTGGGCGCAAATTAACAACTGTCTCACCCTCACCCAAGACCTTTGTCATATCTTCATAAGGTATAGAGTTCTTCCTAAAACTTGTCTCATTAATTTTTTCAACTAAGCGCTCCCACCATTCTCTTCATTATGGAAATCCGGGCGGTATGAATATCCACTCTATTTTTTCACAAGAACAGAATTTAGTGATTTCTATCCAATCAATGCGTTTTAACAATTTACTGGTCTCCGTGAAGTTGGTTCCGTTATCAGAATAAGTTTTTGCTGGTCTCCCTCTTTTGGTAATAAATCTTCTCAATCCCTTTAAAAAGGAAGAAGTCGATAGTGAAGATATTAATTCTAAATGAATGTACCTATAAACAGCTCAGGTAAACAAACAGTGTAACGTTTTTTGTCATTTTTCAAATATACAGGACCACAAAGATCAATTCCCGTAACTTCATAGACAGCTGCTTCTCTTACTCGATTAAGAGGTAAAGCTACTGGGCTGGTTTCCATTCTGTTGGCTTCATGTCGCTTACAAATCACACATCTTTTAATTGTTGCTTTTACGGCTCTTCGACCCTGTAAAGTCCAGTAATCTTTTCTTATGCAACATAGCACAGCTTGTACCCCGCCATGACATAACTTCTGATGTTTTTCAACATTTGGGCGACGAGAGGGTAACAAAATAGGATATCTAAAATCAAAGGTGTCGTCAATTTGAGCAACTTTACTTTTTAATCTAAAGAGACCTTGATCATCGATGAAAGGGCAGAGGGACTTTATATTCTTATCATTCACTTCACCAAAAGCTTCTTGTTGAACAAGTTTTAGTAAATTACATTCCGCATCAATAATTTCACTGTAATTTAAATAACCTGTTTTGTTTCCTAATTCCTTTTACATTATTAGTGAACCTACGACACCAAGCTACCATTTGAATAGTGCTATTGCAACTAGAGTAACTATCAAAATCCTTAGTCTTAAATAATGCCGTTGTAGTCACAACATTAGTAACTGCAACCTTTCTTCTTTTCTTAAAAATCTCTTCTTCATCATAGATCAAATCTAGTGAATTAGGCGAAGTTGAATGTGGGCCTAGTAGCCAAGCTGGGCCGCTCAACCAATCAGATTTTATTAATCTCTCTAAAGAAGATTCACGACTAGGTAAATCTGCAAGATTTAGATCTCCTGGTACATGGTGTCATTTATAGTCTTCAGTCAAATTTTTATTTCCCGAACGCGGTTCTGTACAAACGTCCCCCAGTGTTCGCATTCTTTTACCCAAGCAATTGCAGTTGAAGAATGAGACCAAAAATGTACTATCTATCCATTTTATGATTAAAATTACTTATTAAAATATTCAATACTGATGTGCCTAACCTTGGCACCAATAGTGGCAGCAAGCAGCTCCAAACGCGGAATAGAAACATCCTTTAATGGGGCCCATCTGTTTCTAGCTTGAATGAATTGAGTTTGTTTCAAGGCTAGGTAAGAGTACTTCATAACGATTTTCTAATAGTTTTACATTTTCTTCAAAAAATTGTTGTACAACTAATTCTCTTTCTTTCTTTTTAATAGTTTCAGTAGGCTCAGTAATTCCCAAAACATCTAAATTTCATAATTCAGCTACATTCACATTAAGACAACTGTTTACTATGGTCTGTAATAATTATTTTCAGTTTTTCCTTTTAAGGTCCAACCGCTAATGTTTCTATTGTATCTCCACCTTACAATATATCAATTGGCCCTTCTACTGTATCACTGACATAAATTTCTTGCTTACGTAACTGTTGTAACCATGGGCTTTCAGGAATACATTCTACATGATTTGTAATTTGTAAACTTTAAAATTGCACGCAAGACTACTACCAATACTTGACAGTCTAACTTTATATGCATTATGAGTTGTTGGTAAACTTTCATAACTAGCAAAAAGGGCATGGATCAATTCTTCTGTTCCTATCGGGCAAGATCCATTGTGTTTGCCACGTTCTTACAAATATAGCTGCGATGAGAGTCACTATCGATCAATAGTCTTGCTTTCTTTATTATATTAATATTAAGTCTCTTTATATTAACTAACAAGGTTTGTAAAAATACAGTAGTAATAAACAATCAAACTACTTTACACCGCTCAGGTATTACCTTCTTTTAGGTTTTTGCAAACACGTGGTAAAAACTGTGCCTTCCTTGATAGTGTCAACATTGAATTTTTACATGACAATATTTAACTCGATGTCTTTTCTTTAGACATTTAAAACATCTGCCCTCTTTTATCATAGCCTCTTTTAATTCTTCAAGAGACATATCAACAGCGCTATCAGACTCTCGACTCTCTTTTGGTAGGTCAGGATCATGCTGTGAACTAATATTTCTTACAGATCTCTGCCAAGCTCGGAGTAAATCCAATGGCACACAGAACTCAATTAAAGGAAACATAATAGCTTCATAGCCTTTTGGGTAACTCCAAAACTTTCAAGAGCACACTCTAACTTGTCGTATGTTGTATCTTTCCAGAAGAATTTTGAATTATTAGAGAAAGTAACTCCCTAATATAATATTCGATTTAAATATCCTTTCTTTCGGATAGTTTTCCTTACTTTGGTGAAAACTTCCGAGTAACTCCCTTGCTCTAGAGTTTGGATTTGTAACCTAAAATAATATTTGGTATTTATCCCAAGGGTCAATTGATTAATCATTATGAACATCTTCAAATTGACTCCAAAATGAGAGCCGTTCTTTTATATCCCCAGAAAACATTTTAATATTAAGAGGAGGTAATTTGAAGCACCTCCTAGCATTGACATTAGCATTGAAATTATCATCATTGTTTCCACTAACAGAGCATACAGATGAGGAGTTACCAGTTTTCATTGTTAGGCTCAATTTTTATCTTAAGAAGATTGAACATAGATGTATCTTCAACGTCGTTCTCTAAGTTAGTCTCAGTAGTATCTTTTTTAATGACAACATTTGTTTAAATCAAATACCAGTTATGCGATTAGTTTGAGTAATAGTAAAATGTTTTGTAACTTGTTTTACATTATTAAGAAAGTAACGGGAGATTTCTCCCGAGACAACCCTTTTGGCATAGAGCGAATAATAAGGCTCGGTTAAAACCGTTAAAAAGATCAAGGAAGGTCCGTTAGTAGAAACATCAAACTTTACCCAAACAAAGAAAATTGGTCAGATGTAAATGTTTGGAAACCAACCGGTAACGATAGTCCCTCACGAAAGGCTTAATTATACCAAGGGAATCATTTCATATAGAGACCTCCTAAACTGTTTAACTGATAGTAGAAGCATTGAGTAAAGACAGTGTCTTAGAAGCAAAGCGTATGACGACAAGGCGGAATGGTGCGTTTGTAAATATTGCTTTTATCTTACTTATTTTCAATCGTCTAAAGCTATCGGATCAAATCAGAGTGTCCCTATACAGCTTGGAGATAAGACCCTACATCCCAGCGCCGTTAAAATGCTACAGATGCCAGTCCTTCGGTCATATCTCTGCTAATTGCAAGAAAACGCCCGCGTGTAACTGTGGTAAACCTACGCACGAGAATTCAGAATGTAGGGAACCGTTCGTTTGTGTCAATTAGGCAGGAAATCATTTGTCTTTATCCCCTCAATGTCCGGTATACAAGCTGGAAAAAAAATTATGACAGTGCAAACGCTAAAGAAGATCTCATATGCAAATGGAGGACTTTCCTGCTTGTAATTTGCTGCAAAGCCTTTTACTTAAGCGTCGAGAATAGGACCTATTGAATCCTTGATATCCCAAATAACTTCAGCGGTAGTAAAAGAAGTTAGATCTCTTTTACAAACTCAACTTCTTTTGTCAGGCACAACTTTATCCGGAAACGACAACACTTTTAGTAGCAATCTGTCCTTGACCCCTTTCTGTACAACGTCTCAGAAATCTGCTTCAAGCGCTGTTGGTACTCCGCTTCTCTCTGGTGAGATTCTTCGGAAACCCACCATGCCAGCTCCTCCCGAATCAAAGAAGCTGAAGTCCACTAGAGTGATAGACGAGCGCAAATGCAATGAGTCCGTTTCTACTGATCCAGGCAGTGTAAGAGAGGATGATCTGTCTGTTAATCTGTAATCGACTCGATCGCATAGTCTAACGAGGAACTGTCAACCGGGAAAAAGAAGAAAAAAGGATGACCATTAGGAAAACTTTGCAAAGGCTCTCCGGGGTGATAAAACATACAACATAGTATAAATCAAAATTATGGGGAAAAGGAATTACATTTAACTATCACATGATGTAATAAATTGTCGGAAGGAAATTTTCTTCCCTTGTCTGACAAGACAGCTTTATATTGAGAAAAAATCTTTTCGACGTTGCACCAAACGATTGGTGCAGACTTTAAATTAATTAAGTCTGTAACGCTTAAGTGACTAATACTAAAACCTACAACTTTTTTATAAACACTTAATTTTTTTAAGTTTGTTGAGTCAATCAAATAAAACATCGGAAGACTCCAAATCCAAAGAATACACCGGGCAATGGACTCAAATTACCAGTAACAAACCCTACCGCAGTGCAGATAGTCCCGACAAAAAGATTACAAAACAATCTATGATAACTGAGTACTGGCTGAACAAACCTGTCCCAACTTCCAACAGATTCAGCGCCATACAAACAGATACATCTGAGGATCAACCAATGAAAAAGATAAATAATGAAAAGCTTCCCCCTAGTTTTGTCCAGAATATGAAATATATCAAACCGTTATATGAATTACCAGACCAGATAGCCCCTAATAGGTATACCATTAAATCTCTTAGTAGCAGTCAAATAAAAATACAAGAGGAGAAACCTAGCGACTATTCTGAAATTACAAAGACGTTAACAAATAAACAAACTCAATTCCATAAATATCAACTGAAGCAAAACCGCAGTTTTCGCGAAGTCATCCGCAATATCCATCTTTCAATCGAAACTAAAGATATTAAGGAAGCCATCGAGAAACCCGGCCACAGTGTTATGAATATCTCCAATATAAAACAAAGAGGAATTAAGAAAAATCTTCCATTCTTTGACATAGAATTAGCTCAAAATCAAAACAATAAACATATATATATATATATATATATCAAATAACTAGACTTCTTAACTCAATAGTAGTAGTTGAGCCACCTCACTCGAAAAGAAAAATACCACAATGCCAAAGATGTCAACATTTTGGTCACACCCATAAATACTGTCATAGACTTCCGTGCTGTGTCAAATGTATAGGCGATCATTGTCCTCACAGTGCCCAGGCGATAAAATTATTAAAAATGTGTAAAGTCTTAACTGTTATGAAAATCTCCCAGCAAATTATCGAGGTTGTTCTGTTTATAAAGATCTTACGAGAAAAGACACCAATAAAACAATCACGCCCAGTGTATACTCAATCCAATGTCTCATTCCCAAGCAACCTCTAGACAAGATCCTTCCTTTATCACACCTACTGAAAATACATCCCAACAACAACAGCCTGCTAGCATTACAACTGCACAACAAACAAAAAACAACCTGGAGGCAATGGTTATAAAACTAATGGATAGGATGGACAAAATGTTTGATCTTATCATAACTCTGCTATTAAACTTAAACATTCACTAATTCAAATATAAAAATCAAGTACTGGAATGCAAACGACCTAACTAACTACTATCAAGAAGTCAAATCTTTTATCTTTATACATAATCTCGATCTTTTTGCTGAAGCACGTATGACCAACAAGAGTTACTTTAAAATTCCTAATTACTTCATTTACATCACCCAATATCCTTTAGGAAAAGCGCACAGTGGTACCGCGTTAATAATTCGCAACAAAATAAAACACCACAAAATTAATAACCTAAGCCAAATCAACATTCAAGCTACCTCGGTTGGAATAGAAGACCAATAAGGTCAATTAATATTATCAGTAGCTTACTGTACACCTAATAAAACAATAAAAGAAGAACATTTTACAAAATTCTTCAAAATGCTTCAGCATCGTTTTATTGCTTGCGGAGACTTTAATGCTAAGCACCATAGATGGGGTTCTAGAATCATTCCCCTCGAAGAAGAGAACTATTAAAAAGCCTAGACAACAATAACCTAACACTGCTGTACACTGGGCAACCAACCTATGGGCCCACGGACAGAAATAAAATTCCAGACCTCATTGATTTCAACATAATTAAATCGCTCAATTATCTACAAATCAAACCTTCCTTAGATTTATCTTCTGACTATTCTTCGCTTTTTAGCAATATAAATCGTCAAATATATAATACCCCTACCCCTCCAACTCTTTCGAATAAAAAAAAAACTGGGAAATGTTCCGGAACACAATAAGAAAAACGATTAAACTAGATATACCACTCAAAACCGGAAGAGATGTAGAGGAAGCGGTCAAACAGCTAACGATAGTGATCCAGTCGGCAGCATGGGAATTCACCCCACCGTCTTATTCTTCAAATAATTTCGAATCCTATCCAAGTCATATACAAATGTTAACTCAATAAAAAAGAAAAGTACGAAAAAGATGGCAGCTCACCAGAGCTTCTGATGATAAAACAAGGCTAAATAGACCCATCCGATTACTGAAACAAGCATTAGACCAGTATAAGGAGCAGGCAATTAACACTTGTTTGGAAGAACTTACGACAACAAAAAATTCTAAATATTTTCTTTGGAAATTAACTAGAAAATTAAAACTACAAACATAATCTAATTCACCTATTAGGAAGCCAAACGGAGATTGGGTTAAATCCGATGAAGATAAAGCTAGAACCTTCGCAGAACATCTATCCGACGTTTTTCAACCACTCGCCAGAAAAGTTTCGGTCGAAGAGGAAAAAAATATATCTTTCTCAATAAAATCTTTCAGTATCGGAGAAGTTAAGGAAGTAATCGCAAACTTAAATGTTAAAAAGGCTCCTGTATTTAATAAACGGGATAGTATTAAAAAATCTGCCTGGCGAAGGCACCAAACTAATACTGCATATATTCAAAGCAATATTAAGAATTGGATACTTCCCGCTTCAATGAAAACTAGCTCAGATAATTCTTATACTTAAACCCGATAAGGACCCAGCAGCAGTTTCCTCATATCGCCCAAGCAGCATTCTACCAATCTTGTCTAAGGCATTCGAAAGGCTGCTTCTGGGCAGAATGGAGGCTACAATATATAAAAAAAATACGTGATCCTGGACTATCAATTCGGATTTAGAAAAGAACATGGAACTGTGGTACAGATACACAGGACAGTCAATATAGCCAGAAAATCCCTTGAAAATAAGAGCTACTGCACTGCAGCATTTTTAGATATCTCTCAGGCCTTCGACAAGACCTGATATTAAAAATTAAGTCCACATTCCTACATCATTTAAGCATATTACTCACATCTTACTTAAAGGATAGATTTTTTTAAGTAAAAAGGGGCGACGCTATAACTGACCAATTTCCGATACATTCTGGAGTCCCGCAGGGGAGTATATTAGGGCCAAAGCTATACTTACTATTTACATCAGATACGTTTATTACTAATAATAGCACTACAGTCGCTACCTACGCCGACGACACAGTTATAATGGCATCCAACCTTGATCCTACATTGGCCTCATAAGCCTTGCAAAGCAATTTAACAAAAATAGAAAAGCGGTTTAAACTATAGAAAGACAAGGTGAATAGCTTCAAATCCTCACAAATGACATTCACTCTTAGGAAAGATAACTCTCCACCCGTCTTTACGAACAACATCGCACTCCCAATTAAAAACGAAGTTAAATACTTAGGTATCCACCTGGATAGCAAACTTAATTGGAGCACCCACATATGGAAGAAACATCTCCAACTAGGACTAACGTACAGGAAGATGTACTAGTATGTGAATAACACATCACGGCCAAGCCACGAAAATAAATTGTTTATATATTTCTGTAGGATCAAACTTATTCAAAATTCTTTTAATCATTTCAAACTTTTTTGCGTAATACACTGCAGCGTCGATTCAGGTACCTCATCATGTAATAATAGGCAAAGGAAGTAAAGATGTATTGGTGTCTGCAATATCCCTGAAGATGATTAACCCAAAAGAAGTTTTTAGAAAAACTTATGTTACTGAAGAGATAACGTGTTCCCATTAAGATACAGAGAGAGCGAATCAATTTAGCTACTCGATGTAAACCATGCGCTAAACACGTAGCATATAATATAATTTTAGGATACAGTACTTGCAATACCATCATAGCTTTCTGCATATAAGATGCATCGGTGCAAATCAATTGAACACGTAAATACTGACCTGACCTGGTCTAACGTGTTTACTTTGATAATTAGTGTTTTGTAAATTATAAAGTGCTACAAAACCTATATTTTGCCGCCTTTATTACAAAATAACGGAGAATTAACGAATTTACTGGTACTGTAAAATAAGCATTGGTTTTAGTGAATTCTTTAAAATATGCTTTTAATTTGAAAAGCCCTTGAATACGTATTAATTTTCGAAAACGATTGAAATATGCATTTGCATAACTATCACACGTCTTATGATGAACATAGAAATATACTACAATGTATTCATTTCAATAAACTCTCAAACTTTCTAGAAATGCCCCGTATAATAAAATGTACCACAGACAGCGCGGCGCGACGACGCACGGTAGACAGAGAGATGGGTACATAGGGTTTGCATATCCTGTTCTTGTAGATTATTAGTTGATTATATCACAATTCTAGCCATTCTGTAAAGGTAATAAATGGCAACTCAACATAAAATAAATGCAAATCACAATAATTTGAATTTGAGTAGGTAATTTATTCAGTCACTTAGTTTTAGTTAGTCTATTAATCTATTTAATTACTGGTTACCATTTCATTTTAAGTTTAAATATTAAAACTTAGAAGTGAAAATACTAAATATTTCTGTTTGTTATTTGAATGATGATTATTTTGTAATATTTTTATGCGAAGTCATTTTAAATTGAGATTACTCCTAAAACCATGTGCTTAACTTTACAAATTGCTTTTGCCATAAATCTGCCACTGGAAATTTGTACAATGGAACCAGTGTTAAATGAGACCAATTCAATTACAGAAAAATACTGGGTTATATTGGAAAGTTTAATCAAACTTTGAGAACGTGCTCATATGTTCAGCACTGAAAAAAAAAGAAAATAGGTGGAATTAACCGCTAAAGACATATCATAATGTTGTTATTGATGTTTATTTAGTTTCGTTGTTAATTAATTTAATCGAGTACAAATTGTATTAAAAGTAATCTGTCAGCTAATAAAATTGTTTGTTTAATCCAAAGTAATTTATTCTATTAAAAAACACCAAAAATTCTCACTGTAACAATACTATTTTATCAATAGACCTATAATAAGATTATTGTGATTGAATAATTATACAACAAATCCCAACATTCTTCTAATTTTTTGCAAGTTTTATTATTATTAATTCTAAAGAAGTACCTTTCTAAAACCAGGGTGAGTCTATTGAGTTTATTTTCAAGATTACTTAAACTCAATAATTTTGTTTTACATTAGTAATTAGCTAATAGCTATTCCAAAAGAAATAATAAAACAAAGAAAATAAAAATAAATTATAATACCTATATCTTAAAAAATATTACTTCAACTTTTCCTTTTATAAGAAAGGCAAAAAAGACGTTCCCTGAATAAATGATTTAATTATTACCAAAGGCATAACTCCTTAAATTTACAGAAAGCTGGTAACGATTGTTAAATAATTCGGAGCAGCTAAGTCATTTTCACCTTTGTATGATTATTGAATCCCCCATATGAGTTAAAGTGCTTAAAAACTGATTCCTTCTCTACCTAGAAACTTCTAGTGTTGCTATTTTAAAACGCAGCAAACAATATAAATTATATAAATGAAAATAATAAAAGTGGCTTTGCATACGTACCTACAATACTTTTGTTGTGGTTATATCATATGTGAAGTATTTACCAAATTTTGCAATTTGTTTTGTCTCTGCTTCTATTTAACTTTCTTAATTAATATAAATAACGTTCTACAACAATGGTAGTCAAGGATGATAAAAATATAAATACATACAACAAACAGGTAAAATTTTATTTTAAAAACTTATAATTTACATGTAAATGAGTGAATAACCTATACAGTCTGTGATCATCAAATTCCATGCACAAATTCCGACATGTCAACATGCACCTGCATCCTATTCTATGCAACGCAAATAATTTGTTTACATATGCAAATGCATATTTTCAGCGTTTTTGAAAATGAATACATATTAAAAGGTTTTTGAAATTAAATGCATATTTTAAGAAAGTCACAAAAAACAATGCATATTTTACAGCTAATTTTACTTGAGAGTGCTAGTTATGTCGTTCATCTTCCGTAATTTTGTAATGAAGGCGGCAAAATATAGGTTTTATGGCACTTCCTGATTTACAAAAGACTAATTGTCAGAATAAAGATAACTTGTTCGTTTAAGATTAAAACCATAAGTGAATAACTTAAAATGTGCAGGTAGACCAGGTCCATGTTAATTCTTGTTTTATTTTTATATAACTCTATAATCATTTATAGCAGTTTACTATACATCTCCCGATGACATTTCAACAATACATTTCTGTATTTAAGTAGAAGAATCATAAAACACATTTAGAAATGTTTCCAAAGTGAAGTTTTTAAAAGAATAAAAACATTCGAATAAGAACTAATTTAGTCATAGCTTCACGGCGGAAGACGCCCTTCTTAAGTCCAATTCTTGGAGTTTTTAATCTTCTTAACTAAATAATGAATAAACTACGGATCACATCAGACTATCAATAAATTTTATAAAAAGGGGTAATAAACCCAAGACGAAATTCTACCCGACAAATAACTGTATTTCTCTATTGTTCTCATGGTTTACTCAAAAAAGAGGCCGTAGATGGGATGGGCTCACAGATAACTTATCCTAAAATTACTCAGGTATTGCCTAAAGGTGTCACAATTTGATATGAGCTCCAGAAATGAAGACAAAGGTATCGCGCATCAAGGAACACCCTGTATAGAGGTAGTTCGGTAAAACACCCTGTACATAAGTTTCTTAAGAAAATACCCTAGTGGCAATGAACAGTCTTTAACTTATCAAAAGCTTATATTATCTAAATATCTTAGTCAGCTTTGTATTAAACAGCTCGCTACGGTTTACCGAACCGGTAAGTACCATAAACTTACACAAAATAATCCCCAGTGATGTGCGTTGACATGTCAACAATGATTGTTGACCTTTTCGTGTCAACAATTTGTCAACAATTGATTTTTCACGTCAAAAATGTCAACAATGTCGACAATGTGTCAACAATGTCGACAATGTGTCAACTATGCAAATAAAGTAGGATTCTGCACATTTTTTGTTAAACCTAACCTGTAAACACAGGGGCCGTCCTTAAATCACGTAACGCAAAATTGAACGATTTTTATATCCCCCTCTCTCCCTTATAACGCACCCGTAACGCAAGCTCGAACCCCCCTTAAATATTACGTAACGCAATACTCTAAGCCCCCCCCCCCCATATTTAATATGAAAACGTTCTAACTTTTTTATTGAAAAAGATTCCATTAGAAAGGATTGCATCAAAGTGGGATGCGTGCGACCGTTATGGTCTACACATAGACCGTTTAAGTTCAGACAAGTAAATATGAATTTTGAGCTCAGACAAGTAAATATGAATTTAAATAATATTTTATCAATAACATTTTATCGTTACGTAGCGTTATTCTTGACCCCCACCTCCCCCTTGGTAACGCTGCGTAACGCTACTCTGGACCCCACCCCCCCTTGGAGCGTTACGTAATTTAAGGACAGCCCCACAGGTGCTGAATTATGATAAAATTTCTAATAAGATCATTAATAAGATGTTCAAGACAATCCAAGAATCAAAATGGCTGAAAGGGCCAAGAATAAGAATTTTGATGAATTGGGTTTTCAATTAAAAAAGACTATAACAGTAACTGAAGATGGAAAAGAAAAACCAAAATATTATTCGAATAAAATGGCATTAAAAAACTAAATCCTATTTTTTATTTTTATTTCCATGGAATCAGTAAAATTATAAGCATGTTTACTCATAGCTCCATAGGCCCATACTAAGATTTTTAGTTAGGGTATGTGGGGGCAATTCTAGCAATATGACAGTTAGTATACATAGGTATCTTAATGCAAAAGATTTTATCAATTGAAAAAACAAATGCTAACATGACGAACAACATCCTAGCATTATTTTTTTTTCTAATCAAAATCATTTTATATGTACATTAGACTTGAACGTACTTAAGCATCTCACAATTCCCCATGCCTCATATTTGCCCTCGCATACTTAAGTCAAATAAAAATTATTGTAATAAATTATTTAAGATTTAAATAATAAAGAAAAAATCAAGTTTAACAGCTTTGCGCATGTGCATTCATAGTATCTAAATTGTTGACATTGTTGACATCAATAAGGTAATGTCAACAATTCATATTGTTGACATGTCAAGAATGAATTGTTGACACGCACATCACTGCTCTCGACTGCTGTATAAAACCTAAAGTTTTGCTAATAAAATAACAAAATAATTGCTTATTCAATGCATCAGTACTGGTCTACAGGTCTGGTTCACAAAAATTGTACATTAACTTTAACAAGACACAATCTGAAATAGTAAGTAAATAGTACACAAATAAAATACCCAAATTAAGTAATACTCAACAGTTTATTAAAAAAGGAAATAAATAAAGTTGGGAATAAATGGTTTTTAACAATATGAAAGAGAAGATACGTGTAACAAGAAATAAAAGTTCGAAAACATATGTTTACTGAGTTTTTAAAACATCAAAATAAAAGTTAAACTGTGTAACTTATAGTACCAAAAAACAACAGCGAGATTTCTAAGAAGTAAACAATTTTTAATGACTTCTTAAAAGAGACAAAAAGGGAAACAAAGGCTCCTACTATGGGTACCCTTCAATTTATATACTAAAGCTTTTAAAATAATTAACCTTTTCTTTTCACACAAAAGGAAATAACAAATGAAAATAGGCAAAAACATACTTTAATGTAAAGCGAAATGGTTACAGAATTTCCGTAAATGGACTTCAACAAGAGTTTTCTGGAGGACTATTTAACATGGACGATGGCCGGAATGTCCATTGATCTTTGTACGCTTATATTCAGGAAGCGTCATAGAGTTTTTTTATTTATTCGCAGCCAAATACCCCAAATGCAAAACCATTGATTTACTATCTCCATATCTACTATTCTCTATATACAACGAAAAATTTACGGGTGAATTGCTTTAGGTTAAAACGGACTCAACCCCAGACTGTTCTTGTCTGTTATAGCTTACCTAAGAAACACACGTGTGGGAAGGAATTGAAGAGAACGTTCAACAAAGGAGTTGATAAGCAGAACTAAATTAGTAAGAAATTTTAATTGGAAATATAAGTGAAAAATGCTTGCGATAAAAAGATGAGAATTATCATAAGATTTCCAAAATGACATTACAAAATTTGAGTTTAAAAATACGTTTTAGGTGAATGCTTACAAAGTAAACACACATACGAGTAAAACAATGTGTTACTCCTTATTTCATATCTTTACCTAATAAAGGGCGGCAACTGGCCACCCCTTGCTGTTTTACGGTATATAACTCTGACCCTGTTGAAAAGCCAACGAGTTGTTATGTGACTGTCCTTTAACGTGTCGTTTGTAAATTTGTAAATAAATTAGTTAAGAAACTAACCTCGATTTTTCGTTAATTTTAACACGAATCAACATTAAACACAATGCCAAAAGAAAAGAAAAGTGTGAGTTCTGCTACGTGGAAAAATTCAGTGATTTTACCATGAATGGAAATGTTTTATTTTGCAAATCTTGTGAAGTTCCGGTAACAGCAATAAAAAGTTTTCAAGTAATTCAACACATGCAGACTGTAAAACATCAAAGTAGTAAGAACAGGAAAAGCCAGAACAAAAAACAACAATTATTAGTGGCTGCTGTATCAAAGCCAAGACCTGAACCAATAGCATTTTCTGAAGACTTGTGCCCAACGTTTATATCTGCAAACATATCCTTCCAAAAATTACAAAATGAGACTTTTGAAAGTTTTTAGAAAAATGCACTAAGCAAAATATTTCAGATGAATCAACAATAAGAAAGAATTACGTGGTGTCACTGTATCAAACTACACTAGAAAAATCAAAAAGCAAAGTAAAAAATAAAAATACTTGGGTCTCTTTAGACGAAACAACGGATGTAGAGCAAAGATGTATTGCAAATATTATTTTTGAAATTTCAGGAAGTCAAGAGGAGAAAGACAAATCATATTTATTGACAATAAAAGTTTTAGAAAAATCCAATCATTCAGCTATTGCTGCTTTTTCTTAATGATGCGTTAGGTCTTTTGTGCCAGAAGGAAGTCCGTATTCATGTGTTCAACTAGTTTGCACCAATACATCGCCTTATAGGCAGAAAGTTATGATTAGATTGCAAGTAGTGTACCCTAAAATGATACATGTTACGTGTTTAGCGCATGGCTTACATCGAGTAGCTGAATTGATTCGCTTTGTGAACCCCAATGTGAACACGTTTGTCTCCTCTGGAAAGGAATTATTTGAAAAGTTCTTTTTCGGTTAGTCACGTTCAGGGATATTGCAGTCACCGATATATGTATACCTATTTCGCCTACTGTTACACGGTGGGGTAGCTGGATTGAGGCTGCAGTGTATAACGCAGAAAATTTGAAAAGCGTATGGGAAGCTCTGGATGCTGTAAATCAAAAAGGAATTTGCGAGGATTTAGATTTTGTTTCAAGCAATTTCAGGTGTATTTCTAAAAGAACTTCGTAGCATAAAAGTAAAGGGTTTTTATTAAGCAAAAGTGTTGATATTGCAGAGGGTGCACACAGTAAATTAAGTAAACTTAAAAATAAAGTGTTTATAAAAAAGTGCAAAGTTCTGGATAACAACAACGATTTTGAACAGCTCCAAAATGTTAAGAATATATTAGAAAACGACGCTTCTATAGTATCAATCATTTAAATACTACAGACTTAAATAATCTTAAGTTTGCTCTAATAATTTTGTGCGACGTTGAAAGGATTTCTTTCCCATATAAGGTTATCTTGCCGGACAGGAAAAGAAAAGATTTTTTTCAAGAATTTGTTAAGGGGAGTTGGGATACATTGGACACGAGATAACCTTAGACACGTTTGAATATGGCGCTTTATACGTACTGCTGACTCGAGTGTTGCAGTTACAGCTCATTTTTATGTAAAAAAAGGGTAACCACTGTTCACAGAAAGCAGCTGTTTAACAGGCTCATGTTTTTCATGCTATTTGATCATTATTTGTGCTGTTATTTACAGTTGAGTTTGAATACTTATTTCTCTGTTTTATTTTAAAGTCACTGGCGTGCAAGGCAGTTAACAGTCTGTATATTGAAGGACGATAATTAAATTTGCAATTATTATTTTTTAAAAAGGTAAGATATTAAGTATAATAATTTAGTATTACAATTGGGGCTAGATTGGACAGTCTTGAGGTATGCTGGACAATTGTAACCCCGCAGTTCATTATAAGATGTAAAGAAATAAAAACTTTGCTTTTTATGTAAATTGAATAAATGCAAACAAATTTAAAATCACAAATAAATACTGCATTCTCATGTAAGTAACTAATAAGCTATTCTTATTAGTTTTCAGATGGTTTGTATTTACGTTAGGAAAACAAAAAAAATTGATAAGCAGAAAACTAAAGAGGCCCTCACTGAAATATTCCAAAATAAGCTATCTCTACGCGAAGCGAAGGAAAAGTACAAGAAATGTGGCTTAAAAAGATCCAGACTTGGTTATCTTGTTAATAGAGCCAAGGAATATAGCATAGATACGGTTGTGTTCAAAGCCGAATTTACGCACAGACAAGTTATTTCTGACAACCTAGAAAATATGTTAGCGAGTGATTTACTAAACTGTTCCAATATGTTTTATGGATTATCCTCAAAATCAATAAGGAAGTTGGCTTATGAATTTGCAAAAAGAAATACTCTTAGAATGTCATCTAGTTGGGACAAAAATAAAGAAGCAGGAAAAGATTGATTTGCAGCATTTATAAAAAGACATGCAGAGCTATCCATTCGAACGCCAGAGGGTACTAGTTTGGCCAGGATGACTTCATTTAATAGACACAATTGTGGTGTATTTTTTGACAATCTACAGAGTGTGACGAAACGATTTCACTTACGTGCACATGAGATTTATAATTTAGATGAAACTGGGGTGACAACCATTCCCCGTATGCAGAGTAATTGCTTAAAGAGGGCGAAAACAATGAAGGCAAAGAAACATCATAGGAAAACACAGAACGGGGAAAATTGACGAAAATGGTCGTAGACTAGTAGAAGTCTGCCTGACAAATAATTTAGTTATTGTGGGTACCTTATTCAAATACAACAACAATCACAAGGCAACTTGGATATCACCTAGAGGTATCTATAGAAAACCAAATTGACCCTATAATGATTGAAAGAACATGGAGGAACTCCCTACAAGATACAAGAATAATGAGGGGTGCAGATGTAGGAATAGATCATCAACTTCTTAGAGCCAAAATAAAAGTAAACTTGAAGAGCAACAACATACCGGTACGCACAAAATTTAATGAAGAAATGCTGGAAGAGTATGAGAAGAACATGCAAAAGGATATCGGAGAAATTAATCCACTTAGAAACCTTTCGGTGGAGAACATTTGGCAACATTTCAGAGACGCAGTAAAGAAAACCGCAAAAGAAACAATTGGGCACAAAGTCGGAAAACAAAAACCATAGATAACAAACGCTACATTGAATACAATCGAAGAGAGGAGAAAAATAAAAAGGAAATGGTTGAATGCGAAGACGAAACTAGGAAAAACTGAACACATAGAGAATATTGGAATAAATACAAAGAAGTAAAAAAGAGGGCACGAAAAGACAAGAGAAATTACCTTAAACACTTGTATGCAAAAGCAGAGAAAGCAGCCCAAAAAAGAGATATAAAATGCCTATACGAAATAAAAAAGAAAATTACGGGAAAAAAAACAAGCAAATTATTGGACTACAAGAAGCAAGCGGAGAAATACTCAAAAGCGAAGGCGACATATAAAAAGATGGATGGAATACTTTGATGAAATGTACAAGAAGAAAAAAACAAGATATATAGATGAACTAGAGAAAAGCGAGTCGCTAAACATTAACCAAGACGAAATTACAATGAAGGAAATCCAGGAAGCAATTGACAGTACAGAGAATGGTAAAAGTGCAGGCGTGGATGATATCCCCATAGAACTTATTAAAGCAGACAAGGAAAGATCTATAGAAATCCTGCACATTTTCACGAACAAAATCTAGAATACGGAAACGATACCAAAGGATTGGTCGCAAGAAATAATTATAAAAATTCCAAAAAAAAGAGATCTCACACGACGCGAAAACTCGAGGCCAATAACCCTTCTATGCATGGCTGGTAAAGTATTGTGTAAAATAATATTAAACAGAATGAAAACTGCGGTAGGCCAGAGACTAAAGCAAAACCAGGCAGGCTTCCGAGCAAGGCGCTCATGCATAGATCAAATATGCACATTGAGGATAATACTCGAACAAACCAAAGAAATGGGAGAAAGCATCTGCATCAACTTTATAGATTTCGAGAAGGCATTTGACTCAGTAACGAGAACGAGGGAGAATATGTGGAAAATTCTAGA
>VTPC01090900.1:130855-216236 GCA_011009095.1 Ignelater luminosus
GCAATTGGTATATATTTCGGACAATTATTAATCAACATAGTTGGAGCATATTACAGCATACGTACGACTGCTTACATTTTTATATCGTTACCTGTCATTTATCTTCTTCTCATGCTACTATTACCAGAAACTCCATACTTCCTACTAAAGAAAGAACAAGAAGGCAAAGCTCGCGAATCCCTTAAAATATTAAGATGGACGAACAATGTTGAGGACGAACTCGTTTCGTTAACCAAAGACGTCAAACGACAAATTTCAGAATCTGGAACGTTTAAAGACATCTTTACTATTCCAACTAACAGGAAAGCATTGTTGCTATCAATAGCAATTAGAGGTGCTCAACAGTTAAGTGGTTTGCCGGCGTTTGCCGTTTACACCCAGTTCATGTTTCAACAAGCCGGTGGAGATATATCTGCATCCACGTCTGCTATATTATACAATGGCCTAATATGGATATTGGTTTCTGCATTTGCATTTTGTGTGGATAGATTTGGAAGGAAACCGTTAATGACGTTCTCCAGTTTTGCGAGTGGCGTTGTTTTACTAATTGAAGCTACCTATTTTTACGTTGATCAGTATCACATTATAGACACGACCGATTTGAAGTGGATGCCTCTAGCTGGTATGTTAACGTATATAGTGGTGTGTTCTTCTGGTCTTGGAATTTTGCCAACATTAATGCTTTCTGAACTGTTTTCTGCAAGTATAAAAAGTAAAGCTTTATGCGTTCTTCATATTAGCTTTTCCATTTATATTTTAACAATTTCAAAATTATTTCAAGTTTTGACATCTAATTTTGGTTTATACGTGCCATTTTATTTATTTTCGGGTTGTTGTTTTCTTGGTACAATATTCTCGTACTACTGTATGCCAGAAACGAAAGGAAAAACATTAGAAGAAATACAGCAAAGTTTAAAAGGTAATAGGATTGATAAAAACAAGAAGATATTTGCGTAGTTGTGTGTATTTATGTCAGATCTTCTTATGTAGGGAATGTGATAATTACAGACTTTATTGGGTTTTTATTTTTTACTTCGATGATTATACATAAGTAAGCTATGTATAGCTTATATATTATATTATATTTTTTAAAATAAAGTTTTACATGTTAGTTATTTTTAAGTTTTAATTATAAAAAAGCAAATAAAAGAGAAGAATTGGACAGATGCTTTGTATGAGGCTGGATTAAAAAGTTTCCGGAATCGCCCATAGACGACAGCCTTAATTCAATTTATTTTGGATCATCAATTGTTCGTAGAAAAAAAATCAAATTGATTTGTCATTTAGTTCACTTTTAATAACTGTTGATACACTTGTATTTCGTGATTTTTCAATTATGGAGAAAAATAAAATGAGAACTCTCATTAAATCTTTTTATTTGGAGGGCAAAACAGCCACAGCTGTTCTGTTCTTGGCGACTCTTCACCATTGTTTTCCACCGTAAGTTTTTAGATCCATACAATTGATAAACCTCGTTCAGGGCGCCCGAAATCTGCCACTACCTCAGAAATCATTGACAGGATTGATGATGTGGTGTTAGACAATTGTAGAACAAAAGTTCGTAAAATAGTTAAGGCTGTGGGCATCTCGTATGGACAGGTTGTCAATATAGTGCACCAAAAGTTGGGATTAAAAAAACTTTCAGCAAGATGGGTGCTGCGTCTGGTCACTCTAGAACAAAAACGCATTCGTGCTTGAACTTCAGCTGAGCGTTTGCAATTGTTCAGAAAAAATTCAGTTGATTTCATTAGGAGATTTGCGATTATGGACGAAACTTGGATTCACTATTATATCTCAGAACTCAAACAACAGTCACAACAGTGGGTTGACCAGGGAGAATTCGTTCTGAAGAAGGCAAAAACAGTTCAGTCGGCTGGTAAAGTAATGGATTCTGTTTCTCAACAGTTTTAGAAAAACTAAATGCAGCACTTCGTGAAAAAGTCCGAGAATGTCAAAAGAACAAATATGTTGTTTCACAAAGACAATGCACCGGTCCATGCAAGTGCAATTGCTCAACAAAATAAGCCGAGTTGAAGTTAGAAATCGCTTGCCATCCCCTCTATTTACCCGATTTGGCTTCGTCGGATTTTCATCTGTTCCCCAAACTAGAAAAATTGTATCTGGAAAGAAACTGAGGTCCAATCAAGAAGTCATCGATGCTTCAAATGCATAATTTGCAGGCCTCGAAGAAGGGAATTGAAAAGTTGGCGTTGGTCCAAGTGTGTTGAATTACAGGGTGATTATGTAGAAAAATTAAATATATCTTATGTTCAGTTTTATTTGTTTTTACTTTCATTCCGGAAACTTTTCAATCCAGCCTCGTATTTAATTTTAAATAATAAAAAGATTACAGTCCATCATTTTTAAAAATTATTTCTGTTTTGTAATATACTACATTAATGATAATTATAGTATAAAGATAATAATTTTAACTTCTTAAAGAATCTACCATTCAATTTAGAAAAACAATATTTCACATATTCACAAACTATAATTAAATTTAAATATTACATTTTTCGAATTGGAAAAAACCAAAATAATTTAGAGACGGTTTTACGAAAACTGTTGAACGACATACGCCCGATATTGTATATAACAGCTTGAGATATTTTACAGTAATACCCACATTTACGCTACCCTGATTTACGTGAATTAGAAGTTATGCGGTTTTTAAATCTTCTCGTCGATTTGTCTTTTGTTGACAAAAGGCCTCAGTTCAATTAAAAAAGGGTTACAAATTTTGGAAAGCATAGACTCCAACGAGGAAATTTTGCGTGAGAAGAAAAAATCTATGATCCGTCAGACGACTTTGTTAGATTTTATGAAGCCTTCTACGTCAAAATAACTTCGGTTTATGTTTTTGCAATTCATAATAATATAATTTGTTGTATTATCTAAGATTTTATTACACATTTTTCTTTTAAATTATTGTTTTCTTTTGTCTCTGGTCCCAATTAAACATAATTTGTATGTATTTATATGCAAAATTGTACCCCAACTTACGCGAATTAACTTACGCGAATTCAATTTACGCGAATTAAATTTACGCGAATTCCATTTACGTGGTTATCGCTCGGTCCCACCTATCGCGTAAATGCGGGGTATTACTGTATTTGCCTCGGCCTATTGGCCTTGGCCACAAACTTAATATGCTTACTATCGGCCTTATGTCATTATCTACTGTAAACTACTTATGGTCTGTGCTAATGTCATTTGGTATTCTGATACTATCTAAATTATCAATAGATCTAGATAATCAACTGTCAGTTTATGATAAGACACAGTAAGATACAATATTATTTCACATGGAGTTTTAAAAAGTGTCAACTCTTTTATAATAGCAACTTTGTCAAACCAGTCAAACTTAAGGTTATACTTAGAATTATATTCAGCAGCCTCGTCTCGAAAGTAATATGTAGTCTCCCCTCTCCACACCAGCCTGCCACTATGTTTAAAGCTAAAAACCCTACGCGTACGTACTTACCCCCGCCAGCTCATTCTTCTTTTTAGTGTCCGTTCAACCACACCACGTTCGTTTTGCTGGTTTTTTCGTTAAAATGCCTAAGAGGCGTTATGACAGTAAAGAAAGTAGGCTAAGGAGGAAGTTAAAACGTTTGGAAAGACGATTGGACGTTTCTGAGCAACGAAGATCTCGTAAAAGACGGCATTTTTGAAGTGATTCCAGTGATGAGTCGGCGGCGTGCGTTTCCCCATTGTCTCGACGAGACAGCGATGTTTCCGAACGTAATTAAAATTTTGTTTTTTCAGGTCTTTTATTGAGAGTTCTCTTCTTTTTTCCATTTGTGATAATGGATACGAATTTGCTGTTTGTGATAACAGTATCTAACCTATAAAATGGAGTTAAAATTTAAAGTAAATATTTTCTTCCTCTTTTTAAATCTGCTTGTGATAGCAGAGAATCAGTGTTGATTTAGAGCAATGGATATCGCACATACGTGTGTATTGCAACTGTTGTGATGCAGTTGTTCTCTTTTTTGTCCATTGATGGACAAAATCGTAGCCTTTTATTTTTACATTTGTGAGAATGTATCGTAACGGTTCGAGGTGGGAGAAGGTTGTTAAGCTGGGCCTTTCTTTAAAGGACCGCGCAAAGTTGATTGCGAAATATCCTCCCTCAGTAAATTGTCTTCTTCTGGGAGTCCCTAAGCGAGATGATCGCTTGAGCTAACTACAGAATTTAGTTGGTGCCCGTCTTGCTGCCATCGGCAATGCCACCTCTTTAATGCTGAAGGTCAAGGGGGGAGGTAACCGCGTGCTTATTGAGTTGTTAAGCGATTCGGGGAGATTGCTAGCTGGATTGCATGGGGAGCTGGCCTGTCTAAACCTCAATAAGAACATTAAAGAAACTCTGATTAGCTCTCCAATTGGAGAATGGTTATTTGGTGGTGATCTTGGCGAACCAGTCAAGACTGGGAAGATCCTGGAGAAATTAGGACAGGAGCTGAAAGCTTCTTTAGCTAGAAGTAAAAAGATTAGAAAACCTTTGACTGCAAAATCTTTAAACTCTAAGAGTCTTTTTCGAACTCGTTTTCTCAAAGTGTACGCAAACCACGGTTCTCTCGAGCTTCATGATCATTCCACTCAGCAGCGTCAAAATGCAGACAGGATATCTCTGGTTCCTCCAAAGGAAGAAACTTGTCACAAAAAATGGAGAGATTTAACTAATACGGTAATTCGACCTGGTGGTAGGTTAAGATATTTTTCTCATGCTTGGCGTAATTTTACGTCCAATAGGGTTTTACTAGGTTGGCTAAACCTTTTGTTAGAACGCCTAGGCAGGGGGGTTCTCCTTAAACGCATCGATTGGTCAAGTAAAAAATTGGAGATTTTACAAGCTTCTGTTTCGAAACTTTTAGAGATGGTAGCTATCACGGAAGTGCGTCCTACGTAATAGCCAATATATTTTCAATATATTTTTAATTGCCAAACGGAACGACTCTTATAGAATGATTCTCAATTTGAGATCTCTCAACAATTTTGTGTTTTCTGATTGACGGTTGATAAGGAGGAATTGTTTTATGGCTCTTTTAGACCTTGAAGATGCCTACCTTTTGGTACCAATTAAAGAGCCTCATAGAAAATATTTAAGATTCCGTTTTAAGGGCGCTCTATATCAATATAATTGTTTGCCTTTTGGTTTGAGCTGTGCTTTTTTTATCTTTACTAAATTAATGAAGCCGATTTTGGCCTATTTACGGCGGTTATGTTTCTGTTTTATATCTAGACAATTTTTTGTTATTTGACAATTCTTTTAAAAATTGTGAGGATAATGTTCAGGCGACGATGTCTGTTTTAAAGGAACGGGGTTTCCTAATTAATTTGGATAAAAGTAGTCTTTCTTCTAAACAAGAGATCAGATATTTATTCATAACTCTTTGAATTTGACCATCTCTCTTTTAGATACTAAGCGAATGAGCTTAATTCGTTTAATTAAAAGGTTTTTAGTATCAAATGAGGACTTCATAAGGGATTTTGTTCGATTAATTGACACCTTAATATCTGTTTGTCCGGTTGTTCGTTACGGTTGGTTATCTACGAAGTTATTTAAGCGACATAAAGCTATTGCATTAAAGAAGTCATTGTCGGCTGATTTCAATTAGTGGCAAATTGTTGTAATTCTATTAATCAAGATGGTTATACTTTAGAAATTTTTTCAGATGCTTCAATAACTGGTTGGGTGGTTATTGTGAGCAGATCAGGTTTCACAGATTGTGGACAGAAGCTGAGAGGGAGCATCATATAAATTTTTTGGAACTCTTAGCTGCTTGTTTCGGATTAAAATGTTTTGCCAATGATCTGTCAAATTGTAATATTTTGTGTCGCATTGATAATACAACTGCGATCTCTTATATTAATATAATGGGGAGCTTTAGATTTCGGAAGCTCAACAGTTTGTCTAGGCAAATTTAGCAATGGTGTTAGGTTCGAAACATATTTTTTTGCCTCTTACATTTATTCTTTTGATAATAAGGAAGCAGATGCGGAGTCTAGGCTATTAGCGTTAGAAATGAAATATCAGCTTAGTGCATTTGTATTTAATAGGGTTGTTGAGAGATTTCAAGTTTCAAAAATTGATTTGTTTGCTACTCAAATCAATACTAAATGTAAGATTCTTGATTCATGGTTGCGAGATCTGGAAGAATATGCAGTACATGCTTTTACAATTGATTGAAAAAGTTTTTTCTTTTATGTGTTTTCTCCCTTTTTATTTATTTTGAGAGTATTACAGAAGATTGTAAAGGACGGGGCTAAAGGGATAGTCGTTGTCTCTTACTGGCCTTCGCAGCTATGGTACCCTATGTTTTTCTAATTTTGGTTGAGGAATCATTATTCTTTGAACCCAATATTAATATGCTTTTTTTCTCGTGACAGGAGCCCGCACCCACTGTGACGGAAGATTACGTTGGTTGCAGGGGTCTTATCATCCGAGGCTTCAAGAGAAGAGATGTACCCGATTCTTCGATTAATTTTTGTCTAGCGTCAGTTACTAGTTCAATACTCAAACAATATAATGGGGGTGTTAAGTATTGGTGGCAATTTTGCACGGAAAGAAGGCTGGGTGTTTTTTTCAGCGTCCATCTCCTCCTTATTGAAATTTCTTACTTACAATCCAGTTTAATAAAAGCATCTTATGGTACGCTAAATTCTTATCGTTCTGGTATTGCACTATTAGTTCGGCCTGATATTGCCCAGAATAGTTAAAAAGTTTTTAAGGGCGCGTATGGTTTAAGGCCGGATAAACCAAGGTATGATTATACTTGGTATCCAGCGGTTTGTTTTGGGGTATCTTAAACTGAAAAATAATAGTTCTATTTCCTTAGAAAGGTTAACTTGTAAATTGGCTATTTTTTCTAGCACTCGTAACCGGGCAAAGTGTTCAAACTCTTGCTAATATAGAAATTATAAACATTGTGAAATTTGTTGAAATAAAAACCCCAATGAGAATTAAGACTTCTGGTAAGAATAGGCTTCAACCTTTGTTGTCTTTGCCATTCTACGATGAGGAACCGAGTGTTTGTGTAGCTCGAATCATCTTTATCTATTTCTCGGGATTGTGATAGACTGTAGCTTACATTTAGGAAACCATATCGTAATACTTCAACACAATCAATAAGTAGATGGATAAAGAAGGTTCTAGAAGCTAGTGGTATAGATACTATACATTTTTCCGCACATAGTACGAGACATGCTGTAACCTCTGCTGTGGCTGGGAAGGGTTTGAGCATTGATACCATTAGGTTAACTGCGGGTTGGAGTAGTAACTTGAAGATGTTTGCTACTTTCTACCAAAGACCCTTAAAGTCTAACGATTCTTTGAGTTTTGCTAGGATAATTTTAGGTTCGTAGATATATCTACTTGAATTAGCCATGTTTGCTAAGTTTAAGTTTACACAAATTTTTGTATTTTCTTTTTTGTAAGTACATTGTTCAGTTTTATATTTTTCATAATAAATATTTTTTGATTATTTGTTGCAACTTTCTTTAAACAACTACATATTATTTACGAGATGAGGTTGAATATAATCTTTAGACCAAACGAACTTACCTTAAGTGACGTTCGATCTTGATTGTATGAAAGCCTCGTTGAAGGAAATAATCCCATCCCAGAAACCAATTTTTTATTTTTTTACCCTACGAGTTGCAACAAATTGGTTTCGGAAATAGAATGAACTAACGGGGGTCGGTGCGTGCTCGTAGGGTTTTTAGCTATAAACATAGTGGCGGGCTTGCGTGAAGAGACTACATATTATTTTCTTCAACGATGCTTTCATATAATCAAGATCGAACTTCACTTAAGGCAAGTTCGTTTGATCTAAAGATTTTATATTTAAATGCAAATATATGCTCTAAGACTTTATTAGAGAATATCATGACGTACTTGAGGTATTTTTTTCCCGAACATACTATATAAATTTAACATGATTCTACATTATAGTTAAGAAAGCTTGGCACAGATAGCTGTACGGGTGGGATCGTCACGCCCCCGATGCGCAGTACACACCATAAGCAATATTGTGAGTTAAGAGGGGTCATAGCATGCTTAGCCCTTTTCGAGAGTATGATGAATTTTACTTTTTAATACTTTTAACTTATGTAGATACAGAAGATTATAAAATAAATATAATCAAAGTTTTACATAAGATCACCCTGTGAACTATATAGTGTTTTTAACATTATCCGAAACTGAATTAAAAGTAAAACTATATAGGTGCATTTTCATGTCTTTCTTGATTGATTTTACTTTCAGTGAATAATAAATAATGCGATAGGCATTTAATATATTGTTTTTAAAATCAATTAATTGAATACCGGCTTGATCACTTTTTCGGTCGAGCGCACATATCCTTTTCTCTCCGAATGCGTTCTCACTTCTTTGTTTTTGCAATGCAATCAAGATCTCATCCGCACAGTTGTCTGTGCCAAACCATCACATGTTTTAATCGTGGGCAGATAGCTAGCTATTTACGTCTACCGACTCCAATTTGTCTAGCAGTATCTGGTAAGAATTTTCACGTGAAAAAATATTTTTTTTTTACCTTCTGTATGTCATAAACGTAGATTAGAGAGGTGACAAGCATTATTTGAATAATATAAATAAAAACCATCTTATTTCAGTTTTCTAATAAAATAAAGGTGTCACGAATTCCACATGCATTTTGAAAATGCTACTACAACAAAACGTTTTGCAAGGATTCGTTCCTTCCAATGGGAAACCTAAAAACTGGACTCAAATCTTTGGTATTTTCACAGGTAAACTTTGGCTGAAACACTACTTGTTACCACTTTTTCATGTTTATATTTTTAGTGTCCCTGGCTGCTTGTACAACTGGAGTATTTTATTCTTGGACTTCGCCATCAATTCCTATATTAATATCAAATTCTACCCATTTAGAAACTATAATGACATTAGAAGAGACTTCTTATTTTATTGTAATTTCTGCAGCAGCAAGTGCAATTGCCTCTCCAATTATGGCAATACTTATCGACGTATTTGGGAGAAAACCGTTGCTTATGTTCACCGCAATTCCTCAACTATGCTCTTGGATATTGGTAATCGCAGCTAAAAATATCTACGTATTTTATCTTTCAAGATTTTTACAAGGGATAGGAGATGCAGTGATTTTTAATGCGGGAGCAACTTACATAGGTGAAATTGCAATACCGAGCGTGAGAGGTTCTTGGGGAAATCTGTTTGCAGTTTGTACATATCTTGGGCAATTATTAGTAAATATAGTAGGGGCATATTACAATATAAGAACAACCGCTTACATTTTTATATCCTTGCCTGTTATTTTCTTTATTCTAATGCTACTATTACCAGAAACTCCATACTTTCTTCTAATGAAAGAACGAGAAGCCGAAGCTTACAAGTCCCTTAGAATATTAAGATGGATAAATAACGTTGAAGATGAACTTATTTCATTAACCAAAGATGTCAAACGACAAAACTCCGAATCTGGAACGTTTAAAGACGTTTTTACTATACCAACAAATAGGAAAGCGTTGCTGATATCTATGGCAATTAGAGGTGCTCAACAGTTTAGTGGTTTAGCAGGTTTTAACGTTTACACCCAATATCTGTTTAATAAAGCCGGTGGAGATGTATCTGCAGCCATGTCAGCTATAATATACAACGCTATACTATTTTTATTGATTTTTGCCTTCGCATTCGTTGTTGATAAATTCGGAAGGAAACCGTTAATGACGTTCTCCAGTTTTGCGTGCTGCATTGTTTTACTAATTGAAGCTACGTATTTCTGCGTCGACCAGTATCGGATTATAGATACGACCAATTTGAAATGGATGCCTCTTGTTGGTATGCTAACGTTTATATTAGTATGTTCTTCTGGTCTTGGAATTTTGCCATCTTTAATGCTTTCTGAACTGTTTTCTGCAAGTATAAAAAGTAAGGCCTTATGTATAATTCATATTTGCTTTTCTGTTTATATTTTATCAGTCTCAAAATTATTTCAAGTTTTGACATCTAATTTTGGTTTATACGTGCCATTTTATTTCTTTTCGTTTTGTTGCTTTCTTAGTACAATATTTTCGTACTATTGTATGCCAGAAACGAAAGGAAAAACGTTAGAAGAGATACAGCAGAGTCTAAGAGGTCATAAGACTGATCAAAGCAAAAAGATATCTCCTTAGGATGTAGGATGCAGGTGCGTGTATTTATGTTAGATCTTATTATGTAAGGAATGTGATAAGTGCAGACTATATAACAATAATAGGAATGATGTCTTTATTATAATTGTACAGATTAATATAATAACTCTCTATCGTAGGTGACATTCAGCTTAATATCTACATCATTTGGCTGCGCTTCACTTAACCTACTACATCCATTTAACTTATAGTTTTTTATTTCAGTGGTTGTATAATTAATAAGATGCTAAATTATATTTTTTAAATAAAGTATGTCTTGTTGTTTTGTAATTTTGTATCGTCTTTGGAAGGTACTGTTATAGAGCATCATTTGCAGTTAAGAAAAGGTAAACAGAAGACGAAGAATTCTGCAGATGCTGTATATAAAATATAAAGAAAAAAGATTATATAACACCAATTATGTTTTATTATTTTTGTTTTTTATATAAGGTGAGTTATATATATTGTTTCATATTTGCTATTTTAATTCTTTATAGGTAAATTGTAATAAAAGACTAGTCAATCATTTTCGAAAATTATTTCTATTTTGTAATATCCTACATTAATAACAATTACAGTCTAAAGATAATCTTAACTTCTTAAAGAATTTACCATTCACTAGATAAAGTCAATACATAAATTATACGTAACAGTCATGTATTGCTCGATTAGTATAATCTAGAAAAACTATATTTCACTTGTCACATACTATGTATATAACATTAATAAGGTCTGCATATGCAACAGAAACCTGGTCACTCGAGAAAAAAGACGAGGAATATTTCAAGGCGACCAAAAGGAAAGTTACGGGCAAGAAGTTAATTTGAGATAAAAAAAGTCCGAAAGAAGAAACAATTACTAGATTCATAAAAACTCAAATAATCCGATGGCTAGGGCATACTGGAAGAAGGGATGAAGACAGATCTGTGGATACAATAAAATTCTGGACACTGAACACAAAAAGAAAAAAGGTAGAAGCAAAAAGACATGACATATAAAAGGTATACTCAAAGATCAGCAGAAGCTAAATGTAAATAACTGGAGAAACAGAGTCTAAATTGGAAACAGTGGAAAACATCTGGGAATGCAAAGCATAACTACAGCGAACTCCGTTTTGTTAGGTACTTTTATCAAATTTTGGTGGCCATTCTGACCATATTCTCAAAGAGTTATCAAAAAACGAAGACACCACGTTGTCTTTAGTTTTTGATTACAATGTTTTAAATGCAGAAGCAGATTTAGGTTTGATTGCGCCCTAGACCTATTTTGATATTTTTTAAGAGATATATAAAATAGCAAACGTTAGAATGGCAAAAATAATGCAAGACAAACGTCAAACGAGAATCATTTGTTATGACAATGTAACAAAACTATTCACCAGCCTACTTCCTCATTTAATTTTAAACAATAACAATGCATAATAATTAATCAAACCATTTCTTTATGAAAAATGCTATCGCCTATAACTCCTTTAGTATTGAATTTTGGACATATATGTATTAGGCATGTTCGACTTGAAATTACCCAAGGAACACACCTTTAAGCTATGGCAGTCGAGTCGCGGGACACCCTGTATATAAAGTTTATGCAATTAATATTTTTCTAAACTACAACTCAATTTATTCTGTATTATTATGTACATTTTTTTAATAATTTCCTGAAACAAAAATAAAAACGATCTAAGAAGGATCTAGATACCTTTTGACAGATCTTGGATCTGTATCTACAGTGTGTCCAAAAAGTATGGAATATCCTATATATCTCAGTAAATATGCATTTTATAGAAAAATGTTTATAATAAAAGTTGTTTAGTGTTTAGTTTTACATTACAGGGCAA
Organism: Ignelater luminosus; assembly: GCA_011009095.1. Lineage (NCBI taxonomy): Eukaryota > Metazoa > Arthropoda > Insecta > Coleoptera > Elateridae > Ignelater > Ignelater luminosus. The sequence goes on from VTPC01090900.1 coordinate 142,863, forward strand.
TACCAATTAACTATTTTTTAAAAAAACAAAAGCGCAACGAATGATGCTTCAATTTTTTTTTAATGGGAAGGTATCCCTTTATTGTACTCATTTGATAGAGAATGTTTTTCTCTTTTCAATGATGTAAAACTTGGATACACTTGCATAAGTAAATTTTGATTAAAATGCAAAAAATTGTTTGAAAGTTTATTTCAATATTCTTCTGTTACGAATTGAAGATTTTGTATAACTACATTCTACAGTTCATAGAAGGTGTTCAAAGTGTGCACCATTCACAGCTTGGCAATGATAAAATCGTCTTTCAAATTCGTTTACTGCATTTTGAATCGTTTCTGGTGTGATAGCTCTAGTCTCTGTTCTAATACGGTCTTTTAGAGTTTCAATATATTCAGGCATATCGACATAAATCTTATTTTTGAGATGGCCCCACAAAAAAAAAATCAAATGGACTTAAATCCGGCGAGCAAGCTGACCATTCTACTGCACCTCTTCTGCCTATCCATCGATAAGGGAAAGTATTATCAAGAAACTGTCGGACATTAATTCCGAAATGAGGAGGAGCCCCGTCTTGTTGCAACCATATTCTGTTATGGGATATATCTGGATCTAGTTCATTAGGAAATAGAACAGCTAAAACAGGAACTAAGTCAAATCTTAAAAAATCTAGATAAGCATCCGCTGTTAAATTATGTTCTATAAAAAAAAGGTCCCAAAATTTGGGTTCCAATAATTCCTGCCCAGACATTGACTTTCTGCTGATATTGGGTGTGCCCTTCCACATACCAGCCAGGATTTAGCGAAGACCAGTAGCGCGTGTTTTGTTTGTTAATGGTATCATTCAAACAAAACGTTGCCTCATCAGTGAAGAGGATATTTTTATGAAAATTTGCATTTTCCTGAAGCCTGTGTGTTATTTCTTCGCAAAATTGCAATCTTCGATCTAAAGCATCTTCTAATAATTCTTTAACTATACAAGGTTTATACGGATGCCACTTCTCCTTTCCTAGAACTTCGTGTGCAGTGGATTTCTTCAAAGTATGTTCACGAGCAATTTGTCCAACAGAAACATGTGGATTTTCGACGACAGCCAACATTATATTCTCACGTTGTTCATTATTTAGATCTTTAGGTTTGCCCGTTTTTGGACGATCTTTGACAGAACCCGTCTCATGAAATTTATGCAAAATTTTACTTAGAGTAGACTGAAAAATATGTTATTCGGGGTGCACGTTATTAAACAAATTGCAAACTTTCTCCTGTGTTCTCTTTCTGTCTCCATATCCCAGCATCCTTAAAATTTCGATACGATGTTTTTCTGATAAATGATCCATAGCAAGTTGTATTTTTGTAACTTTGTTATCCTCACGTTATCCAAAATCCTTAAATTAATTAAACAAATTACTTTTCGCTTCAGTTCGGTTATTAATTGACATTTTTACGACGCATTCAATTGTTGCAACAAACAAAAGTGTATCACACCGACCATAATGTGACTAGATGATATTGAAAATTTAAAAGACCGCGCCTGGAAGGGTAACAGATAAATAAATAAACTTTTAAGCGTTATTCAAACAATTTTTTGCGTTTTAATCAAAATTTACATATGCAAGTGTATCAAAGTTTTACATCATTGAAAAGAGAAAAACATTCTCTATCAAATGATTACAATAACGGGATATCTTCCCATTAAAAAAAATTGAAGCATTATTCGTTGCGCTTTTGCTTTTTAAAAAGTGGTTATTTGGTATTGCCCTGTAATGTAAAACTAAACACTAAACAACTTTTATAGGAAGCATTTTTTCATAAAATGCATATTTACTGAGATATATAGGATATTCCATACTTTTCGGACACACTGTAAATACATAATTAAGAAAAGGATGTTGTATCTGAACTAGATCCTGGTCAGAAAAAGTATCTGGATCTGGAACTAGATACTGAGAGGAAGGATCTTACCCAACACTGCTTACCTATGACTTTTTAAACTTTGTTGTATTTCTTCTAATGTTTTTCCTTTCGTTTCTGGAATACAGTAGCACGAGAATATTGTACTAAGAAAGCAACAACCCGAAAATAAATAAAACGGCAGGTATAAACCGAAATTATCTTTCAAAACCTAAAATAATTCTGAGAGTGACAAAATATAAATAGAAAAGCAAATGTGGAGAAAGCATAAAGCCTTACTTTTTATACTTGCAGAAAACAGTTCAGAAAGCATCAAGGTTGGCAAGATTGCAAGACCAAAAGAAGACATTACTATATATGTTAAGATACCAGTTGGAGGCACCCACCACAAATTGGGCTTGTCTATAATGGGAAACCCATGAACGTAGAAATAGGTAGCTTTAATTAGTAAAACAACGCTGCACGCAAAACTGGAGAACGTCATTAACGCTTTTCTTCCAAATCTATCCACAAAGAATGCGAATGCAGAAATCAGAGAACATAATGTAGCATTGTATATTATAGCTGAAATATATGCAGATATATCTACACCGCTTGCATCAAGCACCAACTGGGTGTAAACAGCAAATACTGGAAAACCACTTAACTGTCGAGTACCTCTAATTGCTATTGATATCAACAATGCTTTCCTGTTCGTTGGAATAGTAAAAATGTCTTTAAACGTTTCAGATTCGGAAACTTGACGCTTGACATCGTTCATCTTCAACATTGTTTGTCCATCTCAATACCTGAAGGGATTTGCGAGCTTTGGCTTCTTGTTCTTTCATTAGAAGGAAGTATGGAGTTTCTGGTAATAGTAGCATTAGAAAAAGATAGATAACAGGTATGGATATCAGAATATATGCAGTCGTACGTATGCTGCAATATTCTCGAACTATGCTAACTAATAACTGCCCAAAATATATACCAAGTACTAGTAGATTTCCCCAAGAGCCTTCTCACACTCGGTATGGCAATTTCACCTATATAAGTAGGTCCAACAATAAAAAACATCGCATCTGCTATTCCGTTTAAAAATCCAAAAATGTAAAATATGTAGGTATTCTCAGCTGCGATTATCAATATCCAAGTTAAGAAATGAGGAATTGCCATGAACATAAGTATCGGTTTTCTACCAAATACGTCGATAAGTATTGCTATGATTGGAGAGGTAACTGCACTTACTACGACAGGAATTACGGTTACATAAATAGCTTCTGATGTCATTCTAGTTTTTAAATGGCTAGAATTAGATATTAATATAGAAATTGCTGGTAAAGTCCAAGAAAAATGTGCTCCACTTGTTAAAGTAGCCAGAAACACTGAAAATATAAGTTTTCAAAAAATGATAACTAAGTATTTCAAACAAAGCTTACCTGTAAAGATGCCGAAAATCTGGGTACAGTTTTTAGGGTTTCCATTGGCATAAACAAATCTTTGCAAAACGTTTTGTTGTTACTATTCGTTGTGACACCTTAATTTAACTAGAAAGGATAAATAAGCTGGTTTTTACTTATATTATTCAAATAATGCTTGCCAAATTTAGGGTATGCAAGTGGTATAATCATTCAGCTCTCGCAAAAAATCTTACTAGATGCTACTAGATGAAGAGGAATCTTCAGATATAAATATTTATAACATGTCATACAGTTTGGCACAGATAACAGTGGGGGTGAGATCTCGAGTGCGCGCGTAGACGAAGAAGTGAGAACGCATTCGGGGAGAAAAAGATAAAGCGTACACTTGACCAAAAAGGTGATTAAACGGATATTAATCTAATTGATTTTAAAAAGGAAGTGTGTATCACATTATTTATTATTGGTTCACTGAAAGAAAAATAGTAAAGTTAAAAGTGTTATAAATGAAAATATTTATAATTTTAATACGAACAAAAACAGTATTTAATTCGTTGTGCTGTCGATGAAGGTTAAGCATCCTCTGATCCCCTCTTAACTCTCAACTCAGCTATCTGTGCCAAGCTGTATATGTAATTTTAACCATGATATTAACTAGGTACAGTTGTGATATATTTATATCTTGTGTAAAAAAGCATGTAAACTCTGAAACATTTCTTTTTTAAATTACTTACACTTGAGGAATTGAGAAATAAATAGGTATTAGATTTTATCTGGTGATTGGTAAGTTTTTTAAGAAGTTAAAACTATCTTTATACTATATGAAAGCTTCTGCCCGTTTGAGACAATACCTTTATATAAATAAATAAATAAATAAATAATTTATGTAGGATTTACAAAATATATATAAATAATTTTTAAAATGTATGCATGGAGGAGAAACTAAACAAGGAAGAAATAGAAGAGGATTCTTAATCAGCAAGGAATACAGATACTATATAATGGAATATAAAAGAATAACTGGCAGAATCTCGCCGCTTAGTCTGAAGAACAAAATAGCAAATATAACTTTTGTAAACGTACTTATATGCTCCAACCGAAGACGCAGAAGAAGAAGACAAAGACACAGTTTACGAGAAATTAGAAAGAGTATGTGAAAATGTAAACAAACATGACACCGTGATACTGCTAGAAGATTTTAACAGTAAAATAGGAAAAGAGGATTACCTGAACAATGTCGCTGGAAAACACGATACATAATGTAACAAACAATAATGGACATAGACTGGCAAACTTTACAAAAGAGATGAATATGAATGTAATGAACACTAAATTTGAACACAATATGGAACATAAAATAACGTGGTTATTATCAGGGAAAGCAACATGCATCCACATCGACCATGTGTTAATTAACAGGAAAATAATGAATATGATAAAGATATACGGCCATTTAAAGGAGACAATGTAGACCCAGACCACATACGACTAATAGCAAAGACTAGTATAAGAAAAATAGACACCAAGGTAAAGGAAACACAGAGAATGAAATGGAGAACAGAAAAACCGAACGTGGCAGAAACTCGGAAAAGATACGAAGAAGAAGTAAACCAGCAACTAACAAACAAAAGAGACTAACAATATTGAAACAGAATGGAATAAGATTAAACGAAATCTGATAGACTTTGCAGGAAAAACAATAGGAAGATCAGAGCGAGAAAGAAGAAAGGAGTGGATAGATGATGAATGCAAAAATGAGATAAAGGAGAAAAACAACGCCAGGCTGAAATGCATAAGAACAGGACAAGAACGAGATCTTGAAAATTACCTGCGAAAGCGGAAAGAAAGCACAAAAATGATAAGACAAAAGAGAGCAAGATGGATAGACAACATAATGATAGAGATTGAAAACGATAATAGAAACAATACAAAACTGTACCAGTGTATTAAGAAGTAAAAACAAAAGAAAACAACAGCAAACATTGAGAAGAAAGAATGGGAGAAGTATTTTCGATTGCTGTCGAAAAATGATGAAAAAGAAGAAAATAAAACCAGGAAGAAGAAATCACAGAAGAGATAGAACACCTGGAAATGTCAACAGAGAGAGAATGCTATGAGGTGATAGAAAAATTAAAATGGACCAGATACTCATAAACAACGAATTAATAAAAAATGGAGGAAACCAAGTAAAGGAAAAGATATACAAGCAAGATATGGAAAAAGAAAGAGACGCCAATAGAGTAGAAATCCGGATTGATTGTTCCAATATATAAAAAGGGAGATCCAAAAGATTGCAGTAACTCCAGGTGCATTACACTACTCAACACATGTTATAAGGTGCTAATAATGTCATGAAAAAATAAAAACCTTTATTAAAAAGTCAAATGTAAAATATCAGAACGAATTTAGAAGTGGAAAATCTACAATCGATGAAACAAATAATAGAGAAGTGTTAGGAAAACAATATTGAAGCTCACATCGTCTTCGTTGACTTAAACAGGCGTTTTACTCGTTAAAAAGAGATAAACTAATACAAGACATGAAGGAAATAGGAATACCAAGTAAACTGATAGAGCTAACAAGAATGACCCTGAAAGACTTAGATAGAAAACTTTAAGTATTTAGGAAGCATGATAAATACATAGAACAAACCAGAAAAAAGTAGAAGTAGAGCAAAAAATACAAGCCGGACATCAAGCGTTTAACAGATACAAAGTATTTATGAAAAATGGAAATATAAGTGAGAACTTAAAACTGAGGATATACAAATCAGCAATACGACCCGTAGTCACATGTGCCGTAGAGGCGATGTGTCTAACAAAGAACGAAAAAGAAAGATTCAAAATCTGGGAAAGAAAAATTATTAGAAGAATATGTGGTGAAGAGGAATATAGAAGATTATATAATGAGGAAATCAAAGAAATATTAAAAGGACAAACAATAATCAAAATAATGAAAGTGGCAAGAATTAGATGGTTTGGGCACGTAAACAGAAGGCAATAAACTATTACGGAATGGGAACCTAAGACAAAAAAAACAGAGAGTCAAACCCAAAAGTAGATGGGAAGACCAAGTGATAGAAGACCAAGTGATAGAAGACCTTGAGAGAATGAGAGTAGTAGGATGGAAGAATAAAATAAGGAACAGAAAGAAATGGAAGAAAATAGTGAAAGCAACCGAATCACACAATAGCCTATAAGAATGATATCGAGGGAAATAGAGTGATTCACCATCACAAATGAGTTTCCAAAACTTCTAGGAGTGGCTGCAATTCCGAGAGGAATGTATAGCCTTGTAGACTGTCTGTCTGAAAACTTTTTCTCATTTATTAATTAAACATTTGCCTTTTATTGAATGTGATACTAATACATTAACATTTCTTTCCACTGCATAGGTGATCAGCTGATATACACAGAGTGTATTGTGATTGTGGCAAAATGACCGGACAAAAAATCATAGCAAAAAAACTTTGTTGTGAAATAACAAAGAAGATATAACAAACATACATTTCATTCGAAAACATATTTTTCCTTAAGTCTAGATTTCAGTTATCTGCCTGACAACTGCGCTTTAGCTTCTTTTTCTTTGACCTTGTGATTGAATTAATCAATTATTACAGTAAAACATCTACTCTCAGACACCTCCCATTTTCGAACACTTTGATATTGAACAATCTTAAAAATTCCGATTGAATTCCATAAATAAAACCTTCCATTTCCGAAACCTCTCATGAACGGATTCAGACACTGGATATTTGCCCTAGCATGTACAATTTTACTTATATTTACCTCTAAACATCGGACACCCCTTAACTGCCGTTCAGGTCAAGATTCATTTAGTTTATGTACTCAACAGGCACGTACAGCATTATAACCCGAATTGACCACAACACTTTCAGTTCTTTACAGTGCAATACAGAAAGGGATTGAAATTTAAAGGAAGATTCGTAAATGCGCCGGAAGAATTCCTTTAAAAAATAATTAAAAAGGAACGGTACCTAGTCCTTCTAAAGTTTCAAACGGTATTTGAATGACAGTTTTGGCATCTTTATAGCCCCCTTTTGTAAGCAAATTACAGAATACGTGCTTTTGCAATGGTAAAGTTTCTTAAAAATAATTTTCTTAAAATGCTTATTTTAGTATGTATCTATGTATCCTTTCTTGAAGAAATCTGATTGGAAATTTTACCTGGCCTATAACTCCAAAAGCTTGTTATTACAATGCAACGCAACTGTGTAATTAGTTCTGACAATTTTTGCTACGTGTGTGATGAACTGATTTTCAAGCACGAATAAAGAAATATAACCCCGCTTATCAAAAAAGTTATGAACTATACTTCGGGTGTAAGGTTGGAGATCAGGATAAGGTTTGGGCTTTACATATCTGCAGTTTAACATGTGTTTTCCAGCTCACAAGCTGACTAAATAGAAAATCTCGTCACATGCCGTTTGCAGTTCTAATGATATGGAGACAGCCAAGGGGCTATTGTACAACTAGAATCGCTGGCATATCAAATAAGTCAAGAAGTAAAGGAAAATATCCAAACCTCTTTTCAACTATAAGATCTGTGCTACTCAATGCTATGGACCTTCCTATACCATGTCCACCAGGTTCATGAACTCTAAATCCTGAGGAAAACCTACTAAATGACTTCGAGGATCATAAGCCAGTCTGATTTGAATGATTTAGTCCGTAAACTGAATTTACTAAAAATCAAACCGAGCTCTTAGCTTCAAGGCTCAAAGGATGGAATTTATTGGACAGAGAGGCAAGAATATGCACATTCCGTAGTAGGCAGCAATAAGAGGTGTTATTTTGATATTCAAAGAAAAGTGCCATTTTTTAATATAAATGATCGGATGTTTATTTCATTATAAAGAGGAAGGTATGCCGTTAATAGTGGAAAATAACATCAGGCAAATGACCACCACGACCACGCTTACAGGACAATATCCTTTTCATGAAATTTTCCATAACCAAATCGCAAAGTGGCTGCCCTATGTCCTCGATGGCCTCACGAATTCCATCTTTGAGGTCTTGAATCGACGCTGGGCTGTTGGCGTAGACCTTCTCTTTCACGTGGCCCCAAAGAAAGAAGTCGCAAGGTGTTAAATCACAAGATCTCGGTGGCCAATTGTGATCACCTCTTCGAGAGATAACACGGTCCGGAAACTTTTTTCCGTAAAAGATCAATGGTTTCGTTGCTTGTGTGGCACGTAGCGCCGTCTTGTTGAAAGTAAACGTTGTCCAGATCAATACCATCCAATTCCGGCCATAAAAAATCGTTAATCATCTCTCGATAGCGCAATCCAGTCACCGTAACTGTTGCTCCAGCCTCATTTTCGAAAAAGTAAGGTCCAATGACTCCGCCGGACCATAAACCGCACCAAACAGTCACACGTTGAGGATAGAGAGACTTTTCAACAATAACTCTTGGATTTTCTGAGCCCCAGATCCGACAATTTTGCTTGTTGACGAAGCCACCGAGGTGGAAATGGGCCTCATCACTCAAGATGATTTTTCGATGGAATTCTGGATCATTTTCATGCATTTCAACGACCCAATCAGCAAAGACACGACGTTGTTGATGATCGGCCGGCTTGAGTTCTTGTGTTAACTGGACTTTATAAGCCTTAAGACCCAAATCTTTATGCAAAATACGGTGTAATGACGTTTGTGGAATGGCTAATTCCAAAGAACGACGAGGAATGGACAAACCTGGGTTTTCTTTAACACTTTCGGCTACAACAGCAATATTCTCGGCTGTTCTTGAGCGACGTGCACGGGTTTTATTCTTCACATCACTAACTTGTCCCAAGAGCTCGAATTTTTTCACCAATTTCTGTATTGCGGTCCGACAAGGTGCTTCACGGTGACCCAAAAATGTTCGAGTTTTACGAACCGTCTCTGCCAAATTTTCACCATTTTTATAGTGAATTTTAATAATTTCAATGCGTTGTTGAAGCGTGTATCGTTCCATATTTATTAATGGCGTAGTTTCTACTTGTCAAATGTCAAAAAATGATAGCTTCAAAAGTGACATCTACCGAAATAGCGGGCTATTCAAAATAACACCTCTTATTGGAAAACCCTTTATTTTCTACACAAGATGACCTGGTATTGTGTAATGATGTCAACGCTCTACTAGAGGCAATGGGCCAGCATCACAGTTCAGAAGAGTGGAAACTCTTTATAGACTCCTTGAAAACGAGCTTTAAAGCGGTTCTCATTCATAATGAAAATGAAAATTCTTCTATTCCTATTGCTCGTGCTGTCCACATGAAGGAGTCTTATGAAAGCATGAAGCTGCTACTGGCTAAAACAGTATCAAAGATCTCAATGGCAAATTTGTACGAATTTAAAAATTGTAGCCCTAATAATGAGTTTACAGTTGGGATACACGAAATCTTGCTGTTTTCTGTGTGAATGGTAAGTAGGGACAGAAAAAATCATTATACTAAGAACCAATGGCCAGAAAGAAATAAGCTTACTCTTAGAACTAAGAATGTCATTTGTGAAACTCTCGTTAACTTAGAAAGAATTCTTTTGCCACCTCTTTACATCAAGTTGGGATTCATGAAAGACTTCGCAAAGGCGATGAACAAAGATGGAGAAGGTTTCCTTTCTTAAAAAACAAATCTTCCAGAATAAGCGAAGCTAAAATAGAAGAGGTTATACTTGTGGGGCCCCAATCAGGGAATTGATGAAAGATGTCGGTTTCAACAATACTTTAGGTGAAAGAGAGGCATCTGCTTGGCAGTCCTTCACAACTGACAAACTCCCTCGGGAATACAAACAGCTGGTTGATGAAATATTGCAAAAATATACAGTTTTGGCAGAAGATATGTCCCTATTAAAACTTGTGAGAAATTGGTCAGTATTTATGGACAGCGTTTGTAGCAGTAACGTGTTAATTTTAAATAAAATATTAACAATTCTTTGTTCTCGTCTGTGTTAGGTTTTCTGGATTTTCTAAATTAAAACTAAATGCTAAAAATGCATTTCGAGAAAGCTTAATTATCAAAATAACCAACGATACGAAAATGAATGAGTAATCATGATATGACAATAAATAAATTATATCTATCTCTCTTTCTCTCCCTCTGTCTTAAATCTTTCAAGTTTAGATACTTACGAAAATAATTGTTCTAGTTAGTTTTCAATAACCACGTACTCTTTTGAAATAGTCTAGTGTCGTCTCCAATGCCCAGCACGCTAGAATGTTCGCCAAAAACAGCTCAATCAAGATGTTTCCTTTCCTGCAACCAGCTTAACGTTGCTCTATTTACAGTGCCACATACAGCTTTATATGCTGATTTAAAATCTGCTTGAAAAAGTTCAAAATGTCGAACCCGCCAGAAGTTATTAAAAAAAAAAACCTAAAAACTGTCATTTTCTTGAATGTCAAATGTTTCATAAGAAAGTCACTGTGGTTTACCAAGATGCTGCCAGAAACCTGAAAGTAAAAGGGGTTACCTACTTGGCTAATCGATTGCACGTGCATCAGTTTCAACTAGGAACTTAATGATATAATCTCTTCTGCTCATCTGGCAACTTGGTTGTATCAAGTTTGACTTTCGGCATTAAAATCTCTTTCATTAGCAGTCTACTCTGGCTAATTTATTGTCACAGTGAAACCTTGATACCTTTCCTTAAAACGCTTTGGTTCTACTAGGAACTGAGTTTTACTGAAATAAAGCAACTGCAATATTTTTTTGTCCAACACAAATTGGTAAGATTTTGGTTAAAAGAACTTAAGGACACATCTAGAACAAAGAAGTAATTTTTAGAATGGAATCTGGCGATTATAGATCTAACTATTTACCTTAGAAAGTCTTGCTAACGATTTTTTTACAAACAGCATTGGTACGAGTCTGGTACGCCCTTATTGTATTGTGAAAATGTCGTTTGATACCATTTTAAGTCACTTTATTATGTCTTTAAGAACGTAACCAATAATGATATTTATTATCTCGAGTCTTGTTTCAATTTCCATATATGAATTACCCACTAATTTAGTAAAATGAATACAAAGGGCGATAAAAAGATACAAAACAACAAAACATACTAAAACTTTAATTTGAAAAATCCATTATATAATTATTGAAATAGAAGATTCTAACTCTACAAAGTCTGTAATTATCACATTTCTTACATAATCATATCGTCAGATATTAATAAATACACGCGCCTGCATCTTACATTCTATGTACTAGATGTATTTTTGCTTTTATCAATCTTATGTCATTTTAAACTTTGCTGTATTTCTTCTAACGTTTTTCCTTTTGTTTCTGGCACACACAAGTACGAAAATATTGTACTTAGAAAGCAACAAAACGAAAATAAATAAAATGGAACGTATAAACCAAAATTAGAAGTTAAAACTTGAAATAATTTTGAAATTGTTAAAATATAAATGGAAAAGCTAATATGAATGACGCATAAAGCCTTACTTTTTATACTTGCAGAAAACAACTCAGAAAGCATTAACGTAGGCATAATTCCAAGACCAGAAGAAAATACCACCGTATACGCTAACATACCAGCAAGAGGCATCCATTTGAAATCGGCTGTGTCCATAATGTGATGTTGATCAACGCAGAAATAGGAAGCTTCAATTAGTAAAACAACACCGCACGCAAAACTGGAGAATGTCATTAACGGTTTCCTTCCAAATCTATCCACAAAAAATGCAGTTGTAGAAATCAATACACATAATATAGCACTATATATTATAGCTGACATGGATGCAGATATATCTCCACCGGCTTGTTGAAACATGAACTGGGTGTAAACAGCAAATGCTGGAAAACCACTTAACTGTTGAGCACCTCTAATTGCTATTGATAGCAACAATGCTTTCCTGTTAGTTGGAATAGTAAAGATGTCTTTAAACGTTCCAGATTCGGAAACTTGCCGTTTGACGTCTTTGGTTAACGAAACGAATTCGTCCTCAACATTGTTCGTCCATCTTAATATTCTAAGTGATTCGCGAGCTTTGCCTTCTTGTTTTTTCGTTAGTAGAAAGTATGGAGTTTCTGGTAATAGTAGCATGAGAAGAAGGTAAATGATAGGTAATGATATAAAAATGTAAGCAGTCGTACGTATGCTGTAATATGCTCCAATTATATTGACTAATAATTGCCCGAAATATATACCAATTGCAAGTAGATTTCCCCAAGAACCTCTCACGCTCGGTATGGCAATTTCACCTATATAAGCTGCTCCAGCATTAAAAATCACCGCATCTGCTATTCCGCTTAAAAATCTCGAAAGATAAAATATATAGGTATTTTCAGCTGTGATTATCAATATCCAAGCTAACAAGTGAGGAACTGCCATGAACATTAGTAATGGTTTTCTGCCAAATAAATCAATAAGTATTGCCATGATTGGAGAGCTAACCGCACTTGCTACTGGAGGAATTACAGTGAGATATGAAGCTTCTTCTAGTGTCATTATAGTTTCTAAATGGGTAGAATTTGATATTAATATAGGAATTGCCGGTGAAGTCCAAGAAAAATGGACTGCACTTGTAACAGCAGCAAGCGACACTAAAAATATAAATATAAAGAAATATTAACAGCAGCAAGTTGTCCAAAAAATTTTACCTGTGAAAATTCCAAAAACTTGAGTCCAAGTATTGGGTTGCTTATTGCAAGGAACGAATTTTTGTAAAACATTTTGTTGGAGCAACATTTTAACTTCTACAGTTTGTGATGACTTTTTTAATTTAAAAGTAGAAATAAGGTGATTGTTATGCACAGCATTTAGATAATGCTTGTCATTCCTTAATCTACATTTATGATAAATAAATAAAAAATTGTTTTTTTTGTAAAAAATCTTAGCAGAAAAGGGAAAAGAGACAAGGATGAATGTGCATTAATACTCATAATAAATTTTTATCAGCTTGAGTAATTAATAGTTACAGTAAAACATGTGATACGTATCCTTAACTACACTGCTCCACAAAATTAATGTATCACTGTTAAAATTATAACTTTAATAAATTGATTTAACAAAAATTTTAGAATTCAGGTCATCCACGTCCCAAATTCGGTGTAGACCGATATTTTAAGTACTATTAGTATGTTTTCTAATTCCGCCATTGCTTGTCCCAAGCCAGGATGAAAAAGGAGGAGGGATAGAAGAGTAGCAAGGAAAAACTTGAGTTCAGCTGGTCCGACTGATAGTAACCAGTGAAAGTTCCATCCCATGAATACGGGTGTAAATTGGTCAACAGTCTTGTAAAGTGGAAAACCACCCATTACAATGGGGCGGAAGAAGAGAATTCCAGATTAGAGGTTAGGATGGCTCTATGGCCATCGACCCTATTTCTGAAAAAACGATATAAGCACTTAAAAGCTTAGAAATTCGCCTCGGAAGTCGCATAGATCAAATAGAAAACGACAGGGCTCCAATAAAATGCCAATGAGTTATAATTATAGAATTGGTACTACATATGATAAGGTCTCTAACGGATTACAAAGGCTCAAAACTGATGTAGAGTACTAACTGAGATAAAGCAAAAAGGTCAAAGGACCAAAATTAAAAAAGACTACGTACATTTCTACAGTGGAGCAGATAGATTCAAACGAGCAAAGAGCGGAATCTCTATTGTCATACATAAGAAATGGCAAAGACGTATTAGTAGTTGGAATAAAACAAACGAAAGGATTGTAACAGTTGAAATAAAACTATATACATAATTGGAGTGTACGTGTCGATAAATACGGCAACTATACAAGAAAAAGATTCTATGGAAGAATTGATAAATGTACTAAATACAGTATAGAATAGAGGAGAGATTATAATGATGGAAGAGTTTATTTGCAGAATAGGCCAAAGCAAAGATAATGATGTGGTGGGACCTTTTGGAGAAGACGAAACTAATGGTAGTGGAAATAGATTAATTGACTTATGTGACCAATTCTCCCTAACAGTATGAAATGGCTTCTTTCAGTACAGATGGATACATAAAGTTACGTATCTCCAAAGTCAATAAACAATTATGTTATTATACGAGAGCAATCAAAATTAAAAGTTATAGAGCAGAATGCTTATCAAGATAAATTGTAACTGTAATTTATAGAACACGCAAAAAATTGATACAGAAGCCGAGACAGTAAATCGCATACAATTCAACACTGAACAAACTTCAGGATTTAATCCGGAAGCTTGGGTTTATGTTTCCAGGGTCGTTGTTGGGCTTTTGAATGGTAGGCATACAGTGTAGGTTCCATCTTGGTTTCTTTGCATTGTTTGGCTGTAGTATTCTTCACATATCTTTTCATCTTCTGTTAACTCCCGTTAACTTCTTTCAATTTCCAGAATTTGGTTAATTGTTTATCTTCCTTAATATATGTGACCATACTGACGATGTTGATGTTGCTACCCGCTTTTTTTGCTGTTCTCGACAGAATCCGTTCGAATTGTGTGTGTTGGCCCATTACTCCATCTTTGCTTTTGTGTAGACCAGCCAGTGTGAAAGTGCTGATGTCTTTTGCCCCCAGTATGATGTCTAATGGTCCTGGATTTGCAAATATGGGGTCGGTTAACATGCGATTGTTCCATTCACTTATATCGCTTTCTAGTGGCTTTCTGGGTAATGCGTTTGTTAGTTTTGATAAGACTAACAGTGTTGTGTTCAGCCGTAAGTTACAGGTGAACTGGTGATTTGAGTGGTGGTCGTTTTGGGTTGCTCACTTTCCAGTCCGGACACTTCTGCATTGACTTTGCTTCTTGGCAGGGCTAATAGTTGAGGTGCTTGCTCGGTGATGAGCGATGCTTGGGAACCTGTGTCTATGAGTGCTCTCAGAATCTCGTAGGTGCCATTTGTTTTCTTTGCTCGTATTAATGCTGCAGCCAATAATACATCGACTTCTTGCCGTGCGACATTGTTGCTCACGTGTTGCGATGAGCGTTCTCTTGGTCGACTTGCTTGTTGCCTGGGTTGATCTTTATGGAGCAGTGTGTGGTGTTCCTGGTGACACTTATGGCAGCGTCTCCAGATGTGATATTTCTGGTTGTTGTTGTGCGTCAAACATTTAATGCACAGGTTGTTGTCCTGGGCAAAGCGGTACCTCTGGTTGAGATGTAGATCGCGGAATTTCTCACAATGATTGTGTTATTCACTTGCTGTTGATTGTGCATTCTTTTGTTTTGATTCTCTCATTGCTTCTAAGCATTGCAATCGTTTTTGAAGAAATTTGACTAAATTCTTGTAGTTTTGGACTTCCTGGGAGTTTTCTAACGACTGCTCATATAATAGGTTGGTGTCTGAATTCCATTTCCTGATGATTATGTGTATTGGTAGCACTGGGAATGGCTGTCTATGTTCACGCAGACGCAGCGGTGTGCGCGCAAACAATTTTGTCATTCATGTCATTGTGTTTATTGTGTTATGTACGTTGTACGTGCGTTGTGTATTATCAGTGATCCAGTATTAATTAAATCTTGTAATAAAGTTGTGTGACTATTTTTTTACGTTTATTGTCTGTTTGATTATCAATTGTGGGACTGGAATTAGGTAATAAATCCATTTGACAGTACCCTTACAGAACAACTGATGATCTTTCTTCAAGTAGCTCAGATAAATCAAATTTTGCTAATAAGTTTTTAACACATTTGTGGACTGAACTGTTTTGCAAAAGCTATTATGGTATGGACACGTCAAAAGAATGGAAGAATAAAGACGGCCCTTACGAATATACGAATGAACCAATTTCTCTATTGCTCGATATCTCGAGTTGATTTTTTGTTCCTTGATTTTTGATTTTTCTATTTTCTGATTACTCAGTTTTTCTAGTTCTCGCTATCTTTATTTCTTGTTATATACAAACTTTGTTTACTGTATAATGTATGTATTTAACAAAACAGTTAAAGAGAAACCGACAAAAGATAGGTGAACAACTGTGGAATTGCATCATTTTATTTAAGAAATTTGCCTGTTGTGCCATATTAACATTATTTATTGTGCTTAAGTTTAAATCTTAAGTAAATACAAAAAACGTAAACAGTAACACTAAAACAAAAGACATCAGATATGAAATTAGACTAGTAATACGCTAATTTCTTGGTGCACTGTATGAACAGAGTTGTGATAAATTTATGCTTTATTTTTTCTAGTTAAATAATAATATTTGAATTTCTTTATTTGTAGATTAGTAAATTTCTAAGGAAAGTAAGCTTAATTTTATATAATTTTTATATTATTTAAAATTTGAAAAATAGATATTAATCCAACTTAATGCCTGGAGAACAAATATTACAAACTTTAAAAAAGTAAACTGTTATAACGTATTACAGAATACATTGGGATTATTAAATATATCCATACGGTTAATTGAAGTTGATTATGTCAACATTCTCAATGCATAATTAGCTAATATAAGCATGATTATGACGCACAAATAAAAACGTCAGAAAGTATCACAGTTAGTAGAGAAACATTCATTCAATATTTTTTATAAAGTGAATATTCACAGAGCTAGAAACTGTGTACGGACTTTTGCAGGACCCTGCACATTATTTTGAGAAACTAACTAAAATTAATGATTAAAGTTAACAGCAACTGTACGAATAAACAATGCAAATAGCAGATTGTACAGATAAGATAACAAAATTTAAAATTCACGGTCTTTTAAGAATTAATATTTTATTACTGCGATGACCTAGACCTTTACTGCTTTTATTACATGTCTATGATAATCATATAAATTCTTTATTTGTTTAAAAATGATAGAAGTATAGTAAAACTACCTTGTTACATTAACACCAATTAACACTCAGGGCCGTGCCGTGCTATGCTATGATAGAGGGAGGCGGTCGGTCGCATCAGGCAATCTTTGGATGTCTTGAATTATTTGTATTAACACTCCCTGTCTCTGTAGCTGTAGCTAATGGGGAAAAAGTTTTTCCAAATTAAAATTAATAAAACACTACTTAAGAAGTTCAATAAGCCAAATAAATTTAGAAATCTGTCATTAATTTCTATAGAATCTACATTGCCTGCCACTCTAGACTACATATCCTTAATCACCAACTTTGCTAAAGTTAAAGTTAGAAAGGTAAAACTATAGTAGTAGATTGTTGTAGTTGATAGTTGATATCATTATTTTAAAGTACTATAGTTTATATTTTCAAAATAAAAATAGTATTCGTACATTTTGTGCAGTTTTTTTAAATCACAATGGAAAGTTATTTTAAAGAAAAAACATTTAAGGAACAGCATTTTGAAGACTTGCATCATACTGAGAAAATCTACAACACGGCCCTGTTAACATCTTATTTGATAAAAAAAATCAAACGACGGTAGGTATACCTTTGATAAAGGGAGCTTTTGAAGTTTAGCTAAACCATCAGATAACTATGTTATTTGTTTTATTTCTAATTAAACGAATATTTAAATAAATGTTGCAAATGAACTAGCCTTCCTGAAGTGTAGAGAAGGTTGCTCACAAATTACTAAAGAAATCTGTAGTATCTTTACCTTCTAAAATATTAGGAAATAAAAATTCAAATGCAGGTGGCAATAAAATTGATTGTAATGGCCTGCTTTCGCCTTATCTCAAAATTGGAAAGTGATGACATTTTATCTTCGTATAAAATACGTTTTTACATTATGGTTTAGTGTTTCTACCAGCCTATACGCATTTATTTTCTGCATAATGACCATGTCTGACTCATTGTATCTTCGGAAATAAATTCTCTAAGAGGATTATATTAAGATACCTATGCTGACAAAAACAGTGATTAGATAAAGTCGTACAACACTCAACCTCTGTGAACAAGAAACCCTTTGGATTTATTCAAAAAAGTTTTTACGTAAATATGAATATTAGTTATTCTAGTTTAATGTTTTCAAAACTTCACAAATAGAAAATGCGCCTTGGATCTCTGATCAACAATAAAACACTTTTACCTATAAGTATAAATTTGTTTCTAACATTTCCTGGTATCGAATCTCTTGAAACATTTAGTTTTCGCTAGAAATCCTTCTCTCTTGTGTAAACATCGCTTAGACTCTTTTTGATATTTTTGCTGATAAAAAACACGTGCAGAATTATTCGAAGATTTGTAAACTGGTCTGGTAATGGTTTACGATATCAAAGATTGTTTCAAAATAAGACGATCTCAAGAAAAAATCAATATACAATAAGAGAGAGGAAGTCGAGAAGTCAGACCAGCGCATCTAGAGGAGGAGGTAGTCAGTTGCCCGTATTCAAACAAAAGGTGGATTTGATTTTCAGTTAGAAGCTTCTCGGAACTTACTTACTTATTATTACTAACTAATAAACTAAAATTGATCGTTGTTTCCGGTTTTATCACTCACATAAAGATTACATTTTTAAAGATTTTAAGTAACAGATTTAAAAGTTGTAACGTAGCCTTGTGCTACAATGATACTTAAATTAAACGACTCTTTTGGTCATATCCCGTTGAACTCAAAAGGTGGCTTTGAGGGTGCAAAGGTGGTTATAATCATAATAAAAGAACTACAAGTCGATTCAAGACGTATATTAAAGTACAAACAAAAAAATATAAAGAAACTCAAAACTAATACATAATGTAGCTAAATACAAAATACCTAAACACGTAAGTATTGCATATTGGGAACCTTAAATTCAACGAATGCAAAGAAAAAATTATAACAAAGTAAATTGCAATAAATTCATATCCATAATGAAATAAATTTACTAGAACGCCCAGTATAATTGTGCAAATGTAAGTAAATGCAAATAAATAATTCAAAATAATACTTTTTCGTATAAGAAAGATTTTGTAGATAACATAAAAATTTAGAAGAAAGAAGAAAGTAAGATAAACGAATGATAAGAAAATAACTATTTCAAGTAGGCCGACAATAAAAACAAGTAGGTATACAATACATTGCTTTTGTAAACAGTAATTTTTTAAAGAACGTTTGGATTTTATGAGATTAAGTGTTTTAACTGGATTATAAATAAGACTTCTACAAAACAAAGACGATGTATGACGTGTAAGTATGTTATTATGCCGAATATTTACGGAAAGCGCGTATGACCTAGATACCAATTCAAAGCCAAGAGATGTAGAAAGATGCTTTGATGTAAGTTGAGTATGTGTAAAAAATTCCAACGATTTTTTATTTTCATCCAACCAAGCTCAGTAATTTTATGAGAATTATGATCATAGCAACGTAAGCAAAAGTAAATCGACAACACCAATTTTGCATCTTTTGAATGCGGTATTTATAAATCACGTCAAGACGGGACAGTAAATAAAGTTACAAAATTAAAATGTGACAAGACTAGTCATTCAGATAACGTTTTGCGCTGGTTAAAATCTAAAATATCTCTTTTAGCATATAATAATCTAAAGGAGGAATAAGCCTTTTGTCTTTTACCAGTGAATTTATAGACAGAACTTATCAACAATTGGTATGGTTAAGGTGTTGGCCATTATGGTTTTTATGGAGCTTAGATATATACAAAAAACTATTTGTTTCTCAACTAGAGTGTGGCCTCTTATAGCTATTTTTGAACATAAAATTCATTTTACGTTTCTCAACTAAAATCTGAACAATATCGTTCAAATACACTTTCATTAGCAATTAGTTACATTTTTTTGGTAAGTTCTGTTGCATTAGGTAACCGCTGCAGCAGAAGTGTAAGTTACAAGATTAAGCTGCAGAAAAATAAAAATATGTTCGCACAAAGGCGTTTTGTGTAACAGAGCTAAACTGTTTTCGCGAATCTGACAAATATTATACATTTAATGATAACGATAAAGTTGTTAAAATTACCAAGGTTGAACAAGAAATATTTGATTTAGAAACCAATTCAAAAATAATTTGTTTTTTAAAATATGTATACTCCTAGAAAATCATTCTGATAAGAAGTGAAAACACGACGATTAAGGAGCATATCCCGTGGAGGTTGTTCTGGATTTACGTCCTTTCCTAACTAAGTTTGCAGATGATACAGGTGTTGTTTAGTAGCTGCAGATACGGGTGACAGAGACGACAATTTCACTGATTCAACAAGTCCGGGATAATATTATTATTACAACTACTGTAGAAAAATCAATAGTTAACATCACAGTCGTACTTGACGAAGACGTGGATCTCTTTGGTCTTTTGTTCTTGAAACCTGGCAAGGAAAACATTGAAACGAAATTCTACAGTTTTTCAAACATCGAACAAATATGCTCAGTGTAAGTAACATGCTCTATTCTTACACGTCTTGTAATACTACTTCAGCGCCCTTTAATGTAGTGTAGCTTAGTACGATAAAAATGTTTGCAAAACGTCCGGTTTTGTACTCATTTCCATAAGTTTTTCAACAAGAAAATTGCCCTTCGTAGGTTATCGTTGATAATAGAGTTCTGCCAAATCGACTAGATTCAATGTACCAGTAAGTTTGCCATCTCTCCCACCTAACAGCTACTAAACAACAGCTGTACGTGTGTATTATCAGGTGCAAGCTAGATTAGAAAAGGACGCAGATCCGGGACCGTGGAGGATGAGTGTTAAGCAGTTAACGTGTTGGGGTCTATTACATATGTCCTTTTATGTGTTTTCTGGGTTACCTGTTTTAAGTAATAGCGTTAGTGTGAAGAGAACAAAGGCTTTTATAACATTACTGCTACCTGCGCCGGACGTGCTTTTGAACAGTTCACAGTTGTGCGAAACGTTGCAGTGTAAACTGTGGATAAATAAAAATAGAACCTACATGCTCGACTGTTTGTGGTAATTTTCATAACTACTTGTAATCTTGCTTGATTGATTTCCCCCACCGAATATGATAAGATTAATCTCATTGATTTTTCTGGCATGGCAAATGATTGAAGATGGAGATGATGCTAAAAATGACGATCAATAATTTCAAGAAAATTACTACGACGAACTGCAAATCCAAAAAAAACCGATAACAATGATCAAAGCGGTTCCCAGCCGAAGATGAGTGGCCGTTTAAGTTCTGGAGCTTCTTGGTATTAATGGTTTTGCGGCGTCGATACATTTATCATGTTCGGGTCCACGCGGCTGCAGACCGTGGGTGGCTTGGCAGTATAGCAGCGGTAGTTAGTCGGCGTTCATGATAGTGATGATGTTGCTACCGATGGAGATAGTGATTGTCGGCATGAAAAATTATTTGTTGGTAATTGGAATAAAATAAGAAAAATAATTGTTGGTACATGTGTGATGATATCATTGAAGGCCGGCTATTGTTGTATATTAGGTGTCCACATGTTGCCAAACAGATGTTGGTTGTCGAATATGGTTCGAAGACCGTGTGTTGGGGTCCGCGATAGGGGCAGTGCATATGGTTAGATACACATTGGCTGCCGCAGGCGTTGCCGTCCGATGCTGTACACAAAGATGATGATGATGATGAAGTGAACAACGTACGCAGGAGAAAAGTTTAAACTCACAAAAGTAGTGCTCGTAGTGTGGGGCATACAAATGGTTTTCAGGACCACACCTCTACACGTGCGCTTGTAGAGGTGAGGAAAAATGGAAATCATAATTGTTCCTACTTCTGCGGAGCAGGCATGAGCTATTTCGGCCAAGATGGAATTTGATTTAAAAGGCGGACGTTGCTGCACGCGGTCAAGGATAGAATGGGATGGTTGATAGCAAGCTTTTGTTTAAAACCCCTCGCAACATGTTTGGGCTGGTCGGTCAGGAGGTAAGTCTGGAGGTCCGGTCTGGTGCCCAGTTCTCCGTCAGTTTACCGTCGCCGTTGATGCAAGAGTAGTAGTAAAAGTAAGGGCACTATTTTGCCCTTGGAATGATTAGTCACCCCTATAGAGGATGAATCTCAACCAATCAACTGCATAAGGATGCAGAAAGCAATGGAAAACTACAACATTAGGATTCCACAAGGATATTCCTAGTGTAAATCATGAAGCTAAGCTTAATTTAATATTCCGGAGTTTCTAGTCCCCCAATCGAATTTCGGGGAAGGGGCGGTTTTAAACGAAGTCAAAAAGAACAAGAAGAGCGCCCAACATGGAATGTGAGAAGTTTATACCAAATTGGAAAACTACATAATGTGATCAAAGATATGGAGCGTATGGATATTGATACCTTAGGTACCTCTGATGTTTAGTGGAAAGGCAAGGGCGACCTCCAGACAACTAACAGACTGAGGATGCAAAACATAGATACGGAGTAGTACTTATAATAAAAAAGAAATCAAAACCAAAGTCCTAAATGTAGTGCAACTTTCAGAACAAATAGTATTTCTATAGCCCAGGGCTCAAAGGAAGAACATAAATTTATTCAAAATATATGCGCCTATAGGGGACAAATGTGAGGATGAGATAGAAAACTTCTACCACCAACTAAAAATGGCTCTCCGAACTATCGATGTGACATTGATCTTAGGTGATTTAAACGCGAAAGCCGGTGAAGGCACGGTAGATCATATAGAAGGAAACTATGGCTTGGGAAACCTAAATAAAAGAGGACAAAGATTAATAGAATTCTGTCAACTTAAAAACATGGTGATAAGCAACACATGGGTTAAACTTCTGAAAGATGAATATATACGTGGACAAGAAATTGTAAGGAACCAGACCAACTATATCTTAATAAATCAGAGATATAAAAAACTCTATTTTCCCCGTCAACGCATATCCGGGAGCGGATGTGAATTCAGATGATAATCCCCCTCATTGCAAAGTTAAGAATAAAGTTAAAAAAGATCAAAACAAGAGGAAGAGATCAAAGGTTGAATATAAGAGAGCTGAAAGAAAAAGCGATTAAAGACAGCGTGAAGAAAAACATTAGAGAAAGTATAAAGAAAACCATGGAACTCAATAAACAAGAAAAAGATGTAAATAAAAAGTGGGAAAATATTAAATTTTCTCTTTTGACTCAAGCTTAAGATAAACTGAAAAAACGATAAGCAAACTCCTAAAATAGAATGGATGACCAATGAGATTTTTGACCTCATGGAAAAAAACAGACAATAAAAAGGAGAGGTATATAGAGCAAAATCGCAGAGAAATTAAAAATCTAACTACTTGCTATGACAACTTCAATTTCCACAAAAAGATCAAGAAAATGACAGGAAATTCTTGAGCATTGAACTGACAATGAGGATGGTTCGATGCTACACATATCTTCTCAACAGTTATATGTCGCGGAAGCCTGGACACTGAAAAAAACAAACATCAAGAAAATAGATGCCTTTGAGCTTTGGCTGTATAAACGCATGCTAAGGGTTCTCTGGACGGATAGACTATACAACTATACAGTCTTGCAGAAAATGAAAAAAAAGAACTTGTTTATACCACCAAAAAAAGAAAATTAGAACATTTGGGTCACATTATGCGAGGTCCACAAACCGAAATACTTCGTTTAATGATACAAGGCAAAATCCAGAGGAAAAGAGGTATAGGAAGGAGAAGAATTTCATTGCTGAAAAATCTTGGCGACTGGTTTCCCTGTACCTCAGCGGAGTTGTTTAGGGCTGCAACATTCAAAATCCAAATAGCTGTTATGATTGCTAACCCCCGGTCGTAGACGGCACGATGAGAAGAACAAGTTGATGCAAGGACAACCACGCCGAGCGCGCTCACTCATACTACTAGTGCATCGCAACCCACCATCGCCGGCGCCTCGGTCTACTCGGCCTGCGGCATGTCGTTGGCCTGTGTAATCTTGCTGGTACTGAAACAGAAAACAGAGTTGTAGCGGAAAGAGAAGGTGTGAAGGATTACAAATTTGTGGAGGTTTTGTGAATGGGTGTCCAGAGCATTGAACGTGAGATTGGGTTACTTCAGGATGTCTTGGAGGCCATCGGGAAGTTTTGGGGTTTGGGTAAGGAGAATGACTGGAGGGTGTTCGAGTTTCTTCTTGGGTTTCTTGGGAATGAGACCAGGGGAAGTTCTCAGAGTGTCAAGAGCGATGGTTCGGTTCTGGCGTCTTTTGCAGATATTCCAGCTAGCTAGCAAACCTCTCCGCAGGGGTGGAAGCGATCCAATTGAAGCAACCTCAGATACACGGCTCTTTCCTTCTGCGACGCGATTTCACGAGTCTCGGCGCGGCAGTCTCGTTGTAGAAGTGAACCCGGTAGTGACCATTTAGAACAAACGGAGGCAGTGTCAAAAGTGGCGCTGCCCCAGAAACGTAGGTTGTCAGGGGAACAGCTAGGGTAACGGGAATCGCCAGCCGGAGGATGCCGGCGGGCCTGGCGATTCTGGGTTCGGACGGAAAGAGGATTAGGAGAAACTTTTACCGACGCTTGAACCAAACAAACACCACGCGGAACATTTGAAAATTCTAGAATTAAACAAAAACGAATTATATTTCTTTGGTGGAACATGGGTTAGGTCTGCTGGGAAACTTTTGGCGGGTGTCAGTAATCTTGTATTAGTTCATGATATTAGCGAACTTGAATCATAATATTATTTTGTCTGCCAATTACCAACTGCATTTAATGGAGAAATTCTGAGTTTTTTTAAAACCAGAAAGAGTACGGAATTTATTCTTTCCCTAATAATTACTATTTTAATCACTTGTTGCACCATATCAAGGCGCGCTTTTCCACTGTAAGTTGATCTTCTTAATTTAGAAGAGAAGGGAAGTAAATGTACGTCTCTATAACCTGGTCCAAACTGCAAACAAGATTAACTTTTGTATTATTAAATTTATCTTAGAAATTGATGCATCAAGTTTCATGCTTTTATGATTTAGTACATAACCCCGTCTTATAAACTGTACGATGGGTTGCATAACTTATTTTGAATCGTACAATTTCGGACCCCATTTCAAGAACCGATCAAGTCCACTAAAGTAAATTGTTCAAAACTCTTCAGCTGCAAATTACAAATTACAAACTGTTCCAATTTTGTTTATCAATCTGCTATATTACAGATAACGATGAGCTCAGGTTTGCATTGTATTCTGACTAATTTTAAAATTTTAGGAAATCATTCTTAAGAATGTAATAAACTTTTCTTTTCCTATTCTAATTAGGAATTATAAACAAACTGTACTTAAATATAAATATTTATTGTTTGTATAAATACATGAGTGATTATAACAACAAAGTTTGTTTTATATTATAATTAACGTAACTCTACTTTCACAGTAATAAAAAAGAATAATAAATCTAGGCAAAGATCGTTAGTAGATCAATCATTCGTAATTCCTGTTTTACAAATATTTCTACGACCCATCTATTGACTTATTTACCTACATGTTTGTTTTGTAACTAATTAAATTTAAAATGCGAGAAATTGCCTAACACATAGCTACTACGCAATAATACAAAATTGTTTACTTAACACAAACGCTTTAAATTAAATTAAGATATTTATTAGAATAAAATATCACATGGTAACAATAAATTAAAAATACTGCTATATACAAGAGATAGTAAATTATCAGTCTATTGGGCCACTTGTTTAGTATTTACACACTTCTTCAGGTACTTTTTTGCAATCAGTTTTACATCCTCTCAGATTCAGTTGTATTTCTTCTAACGTTTTTCCTTTGGTCTCAGGTATACAATAGTAAGAAAAGAACGTACTTGCATAACAACATACCGCAAAGAAACAGAATGGTACACACATACCAAAATTATGAGATAAACTTTGAAAAAGTTTTGCTACTATTAAAAGAAAAATCGAAAAGCATATATTAAGAACGCACATCGCTTTTCCCTTAATACTAGCAGAGAATAATTCACCAAGCATTAGAGTTGGTATAATACCCAATCCAATAGCGCACACTGGAATGTATGACATCATTGCTGCAATAGGTACCCAATTAAATTCAGAAACATCTATACTGGTCTTCTCTGATATAAATAAATAAGCGAATTCGATTGTCAAAACAATTCCGCATCCCAAACAAGAAAAGGTCATCAACGGCTTCCTACCAAATCTATGAATGACGAATGAACACACTGTAATGACAACTAAAAATACTCCGGAAAACATTATAGCCGATGTCGATGCAGAAAAGTCACCTCCAGCTTTTTGAAACATGTATTGGGTGTACATATAAAATGCAGGAAGACCACTTAATTGTTGCGTTGCACGAATACCGATAGCAATTAGTAAAGTTTTACGGTTTACTGGAATACTAAATAAATCCTTGAAAGTACCTGATTCGGAAATTTGCCTTTTTACAGCTGTAGCGAGGGTTTTTAATTCACTTCCAATATCATCATTCCATTTAAGTATTTTCAACGAAGTGCACGCATCATCATCTTGATTTTTTATTAGAAGATAATATGGTGATTCCGGCATGAATGCCATTAGGAAAAACTGTATTAAAGGTATGACGCAGAAAATTAATGCTGTTGTTTTTATATCACAATAAGATCCAACGGCATTTATTAAGAACTGTCCAAGAAATCCAAAGAAAGCAATCAAATTCCCCCATGAACTTCTGACTGACGGTTCGGTGATTTCGCCAATATAAATAGGCACGGCTGTGAAGAGAGCAGCATCGGCGGCGCCTTCCAAAACTCTCGACACGTATAATATGATTAGATTATGTCCAAAAGCTATTAAAATCCAAGATAGAAAATAAAAAGCGGCCATCATCATAATGGTTTTTTGTCTTCCAAATCCATCTACTACTAGCGACCAAAATGGAGATGCAATGATAGCTGCAAACGGCGGAATTACAGCAAAATAAGAAGCTTCCTCAAACGTTATAGGTTCAAGATGAGATGCATTTGTAGTAAGAATGGGTATCGATGGGGATGTCCATGCAATTAAAGAACCAGCGCTTAAGGTACTCAAAGAAGCTAAAACAAAAAGAATTTTAGATGTTGCAATTTTAAATAAAGATAATAAAAACTTACATGCTATAACAGCAAGAGCTTGCGGCCACTGATGGTTTTTACCATCATAGGGAATGCAGTTTTGTAAAATATTATTGCAACCAGTTAATACTAACATTTTTACGTTTAGTTGAATACTGAAATTATTTATTATTAGCTTTGGAATTTATAAGCGAGAAATTTAAATAATCATCGTGAAGTAATGATGAGATAAGCAAAATAATTTAGTTGAGTAATTAACGAGCGATAAAAAGGTTAACCTTATGATAGGTCGTATGAGATGCTGAAAAAAACAATAGGATATTAAACAAATAAAAAATATATTATTTACTCACGTCGTTCTTTGATTTAGGGTTTTTTAAAGTTTGCTGTATTTCCTCTAAGCTTTTACATTTCGTTTCAGGGACAAAATAATACGAAAATATCACGCTAATTAAACAAGAAAAAGAGAAAAGACAAAATGGGGCATACATACCAAGATTGTAAGATAAACTTTGAAAAAGTTTTGATATTGATAAAACACATAAAGAAAAAAAATGTATTCATAACGTAAAGAGCTTTTCCTTTTATGCTAGCTGAAAATAATTCCCCAAGCATTAAAGTGGGGAGAATTCCAAGTCCAGTTGAACAGAGTAGAATATACGCGAGAAGTCCTGCTAGGGGTATCCAAGTAACAGATGAAATATCTAAATTGGTTTTTTCATAAATAAAAAAATAAATTGCTACTATTGCAACAGTAACTCCGCATCCAGTTGAAGAAAATATCATTAATGTTCTTCTACCAAAATTTCCTACAAGAAAAGCAGAAACGGACATAACAACTGTTAAAACTCCTGTAAATATAATTGCTGATGTCGAGGCTGAAATTGATCCTCCAGCTTGTTCGAACATATATTGGGTGTAGATTGTAAATGCGGGAAGGCCGCTAAAAAGTTGAGCAGCTCGAATTCCGATGGCTATTAAGAGAGCCTTACGATTGGTCGATATGGTGAACAAATCTCTGAATGTTCCTGATTCAGAGACTTGACGTTTAACATCACTTGTGAGTGTTAATAATTCATCATCTACATCTTCTCTCCATCTGAGGGTTTGTAAAGAAGCTCTAGCTTCTTCTGTTTTATCTTTCATTAGGAGATAATATGGGGATTCGGGTAAGAATGCAGTGCTTACAATTTGAATTGCTGGAAACACAAGACAAATGCAAGCTGTGGTCTTTACATCACAATAAGCACCAATCACATTAATTATAAATCCACCAAAATAAATACTTATAGCTACAAGATTCCCCCATAAACCTCTTACGTTTGGCTCGGATATTTCACCTACATACATGGGTAGTGAATTAAAAAATACTGCATCGCCTAATCCTGATATAAATCTTGCAATATAAAATGTTAAAATATCTTCTGCTAAAGCAATTAATATAAATGACACCATCTGAGGAATGGCTATAAACATCACTGTTTTCTTTCTTCCTATTAGATCCACAATAATAGCAAATATCGGTCCGGTTATTATTGCAGCAATTGGAGAAATTACAGTAAAATAGGAAGCTTCTTCCAAAGTTATCGGTGGTGTTATTTGAGATGAATTGGATGTCAAAATGGATATTGAAGGTGATGTCCAATTAAAATGCAAACCAAGCGTAAAGCCACTTATGCAAGCTATAATAAAAATAATTATTTTTGTATTAAGTGCGGAAAATCAGTGTTTTTTGTAGTGCATGAGAATGGCATTTTTTTTGCCGAGACCGTTAGGTCAAGGCAAAAAAGTCATTTGAATGCGCTAAAAAATCACTGATTTCCTTCACGAAATGCAAACAACATTTTTTCTACAACCTTCAAACATTATTATATGAATTTTTGAAGTAAATTATACAAAACAAGTGTGCGATGAAAATGCAAAATAATAAAGTACTAATTTGCAAAAATAAATAGTTACCTAATGTGTCATTTTTGTTTTTTTTTCTCGCACATGTGCGTGAAACATATTTTTTGCGCACATGGGCTTAAAATATATATTTTGCTCCCATGTGAAAAAATGAAAAGCTTCCCGTATCCTTGACGGTTGTAGAAAAAAAATATTTTTTCTTTTGTAATTTCCGTAATCAAATGAAACTTACCAATGAAAATAGAAACAATTTGTGGCCATTGCCGATTTTTATTTTTATATGGAACAAACAATTTGAAAATATTCTTCATTTCACTCAATAATTTTTATTGTATAAATTAAAACATTATAATAGTTGCTGGTAAAATAAAATTATTTTTTCTTGCTGTTGATTGTGAAATGGGTATGGAGAAATAATGTAAATAGTGTTTAGGGTATTTTAGGTTATGTAAACATTTTTGTATTTAGCAATTCAACAAAACTGGTATTTACATTAGCTACTTTTCGTGTGTTGTATACAGTGTGCTCATTCTATCTAAAGGCTTTTGAATTCTGGGGCCAGAAGATAAAAATGACACGCTGTACATTAAGTTTTATTTGTGTTAATGACTACAGACTAATCCATAGCAACGCAACCTATTGTTGCCCATTGTTAATATTTATTTTAAACTTAGTTGAGAATTTTCTGTTTTTTATCGTGACATTAAACTTTTTCTAGATTGTTCTATATAAGATTAGTTATTTTAAAAAGATAGTTTTGTATTATTTAAGGTAATGTGAATTCAAGCATAAGTATGTTGCGAGTATTATTGCATTTGAAATGGTTTTTGTCAAGGTGTAAATATACACAGTTTCGCCGCTAAAATGTTTTAAATGAAGTAGAAGTGTTTCATGTAACTCATATAGTATGTACATTTTTTCTATTTTGCTTTGCGCTTTGGTACAGAACAAATTGGAGTTTTACACATCCTGATTTTTGAAATCGTTGCGTGCTATTTTTCAACAGTGCGTAATACTGGGACCATACTGTCGTCATGTGTAGGGTCACAACAGGTCTAAAAAAAGGCAAATGTAAATAATGCAGTATCTTTAGGTAAAACGTTTTAGTATCTAAAGGAGAAAATCGACAAATGCGAACATCCGAAGTCTGAAAATTAGTTTTAATGAAAAGACATGCAAAAAATGTATTACCTCGTGTTGTACGTCGTCGATTGTGCGTCCCTTTATTTTTAGCAGAAAATCCTTTGGTTGCAGGTACGTAACTCTGCTGTTAACTGTTCCTAGAAGAACAAAATCTTCCAAAGATATTCATTTAAGGTCATTTTGTACCACCTCTCAAGTTCTCAGTTTGAATAGTAATTAGATCTGGAGCGAAATTTCTGGAAATAATGAAATATTTAAGAACTATCAAAATAAATTACCAAATATACATAATAAAAATTTCAGAAATTCTAATTTTGTTTGAAAGTGAAATAGGAAGATTTATTCACTTCTAAAACCTAAAGGGATGGCCTTTTCTTTATCAATATCAATGATATTAGCTTCAGGATGATTTCTAAACTAGCACATGTTTTCTCAAAGTCTAAAGTTGGTGATTTCCAAACTGGAGAAATCTTTATAAGCTCTACTGTAAAAAAATACAAATAAACTTTTTACTTTTTGCACAGAGGTTTAAGTTAATTCCATACCGTAATGTCCTTTCTATATAAAACGTTTATTTATATTTAATAATATTTATTTTCACTTAGTTTATTACAATTTATTTCCAGTATTTATTTACACTAAATTATTTATTTATTTATGTACAGAAGAATTTATTTATTACTATTTAACATTTATTTCGTTCGTAACTACTAGCTGCTTGACTGTAGAACTGGCTTCTGCTCGGTCAACGCCGCCTTATATTCGTTTCCGCGTGGTTCTTGATGAGCCCAGAAAGTTCGCGTTCCTTCTGGAACATTCGACGGTGGAAGAGTCTCGATAGTTCGAGATTTCTCCGGCACATTCAACCAGCTTGTTCGAGACTGTTCGGGACTTTTTCTAGAATATTCTAGGGGTGGCGCGTTACAATACTAACAATAGTTACATATTTAAAATGTGCAAGTTGTAATTGCAAGGTTGAATGTTACATTTACCGCGTGCATCAATCAATTCAATCATGTGCTCCCGGTGCTCTCACCGGAATTAGCGGCCAAAGTCGCGGATATAATCACTAAACCGGATTCCACGCAGCTTATACCAAACTCATAGAAGCTATTAATAATCGCACCAGCCTTCCAGATAAAAGTTAAAACAATTACTGTCCGGCGAACAGCTGGGTTCGCGGAAACCGTCGCACAGTGGTCGGGAACCAGAAAAAAGCGGCCAAAACTCTAAAAAATGAATCTACGCAGAATGAAATTTAAATTTATTTATATTTTCAACTAAACATTCAAAAATCAGCATTCGGAATTAATTTATGCATATTACAGTACATTGTGTTATAAATATTTCTTGAAAGATAAAGTTTTTGCAGCATACATACGAAGTCAAATTTTAACCATTGCTTTGAAAGTGTGTATCTTGCTAAATTAAAAAAGCATCAAAATTGTCTACTTTACTTACCAAATATTCTTTCAAACACTATTATCATAGTTATTGCAATTTTTTAGTATGATTTCAATACAAAACTCAATGTTCAAAGTTAGCTGAACAATGTTCGAGTTTTTTCTAGTCATCTTAAAATTTGAAAATGTTATCCCCTGTGGTCCCTCGTGAATTTATGTTGTAAAAAGAAAGACAATTTATGTTTGTTAAGGAAGTAAAAATCAGCTGCGGAGACTTGCGGGTTTTTAAGTAATTTTAAAATAAAAAACGATTAACAAGAGGCATGCACGAGATGTACCTCACCAACTTTTTTGAAACTTGGTATATAAGTAGTAGGGTCAAAACATTAGATACGTGTTTTTTGCATCGGCTGAGCTCGACGGTAAGGGGGTGAAAGCCACCCTCGAAAATCTGGTAAATTTGATTTAAAGCCCTGTAACTCCCAAACGGTAGTAGAGATCGAGATGGTTCAACTGGCAAAGTTTAATTACTTTGTATCCCCTATCTGGTAGTACAAGCAGATTTTTATTACATTCACTCTCAACTCCCACCTCCCGAAAACCACACCATTTTTTATACTTTCTATTTTTTCTTTTGGTTTTTTGAAATTCGCATTCGTTCGACGAAAACAGATTTTCAAAAATTTGCTTTTTGACGAATTCTTATTTCCGTTTTTAATGTAGAATATGATGCACGATACACAAAACTACGTATCTAATGTTTTGACCCGTACTACTTATACAGTGTCCGTCAAAAAGTGTGCACCATATAGGAAAAATTTTTATTGAATGACTTATGGAAAAACTTTTTCCGGTATTAGGTTTTGCTTGCTTTAGAACCAAAAATGACCTAATCGAAAGTAATTATTTGGTCGCCATTAGCTGTCAAATTTGACATGTTTAGTAAAAATGTCTGAAAAATAGACTTATTTGACCGAATTTTAAAAAACGTTATAAGAAAAGAATGTTTTCTTTGCAATTTTCTACCCGTATGCAAATCTTCAAAAGCCTACCACGATTTTCATATTTTGCCCTTTATTTCAGTTTTCCTTAATTGTTAATCAATAAAAGTCGAACCAATCTAATTCAAAACACTTATTTATTAGATACATATTGCAAAATACTCACTTTACGGTTTAAATAATCTTCTTTTCCTAAATTTTATGTAAAAAATAAAAATGGAGCTTTAGTAAAGTGGCACACTTGGTGCAAAGTTCATCTCATTATACAGATAAACACATAAATCCGATTTGTAACTGGAAAGAAAACATCTTTCTCTCATGACTTTTTTTAAAATTTAGTCAATAAGTCCATTTTTTGGAAATTTTTTCTAAAAATGTCAAATTTGAGACCACATGACTACTTTTGATTAGGCCATTTTTGGTTCTGGAGCAAATAAAACCTGATGCCGAATAAAGTTTTCCCATAAGTCATTCAATAAAAATTTTTTTCATATGGTGCACACTTTTTGGCGGACACTGTATACCAAGTTTCAAAAAAGTCGATGAGGTACTCCTCGTGCATGCCCCTTGTTAAAAACTAAGTCGATCTCATATATAATGTCACTATGTCTACAAATTGCCATTTTCGATCCCGATTATCTTGAAAAGTATTCGAGATACCGAAATACCGATTATGTATCTGTAATCAGGAAAAGATTCTAAGTTGATTTTATATATAACGAGTCTTGTAAAGTTACGGCAACATGACAACAGACCAACAGATAGACTATGCCAAAAATTGCCATCATCGATCTCAAAAACTATTCGAGATATCGAAATACTGATTATGTATCTGTAATCAGGAGAAAATTATAAGTTGATTTCATATATAACATGTCCTGTAAAGTTACGGCAATGTGGCAACAGACCAACAGACAGACGGAATGTACGAATTCAAATACGAGATTTTTTAAATTTCATCGATAAAACAAATAAATAAATAAAATAATTTTTATTTTTTACATTATTTTGGATAGCAGAGACGCCAATAACACCTTATATACGCAATATTTAAGCAATTCTGAGAGTTATTTAGTTTTGACCGTTTTTCGTCATTTTCGACTACTGTGCGTCGTAACTACTGAGACGGATGTGGTTGCTGGTTGTTAAGGATACCGGATCTTTCAAGGACAAAGTGTTAAAAGAGCTATTCCTGCAGCAAATGCCACTCAATGTTAAACAGATTTTGCTCTCTATCAGCGATGCAACACCGGAACAGATGCCTACAGGATTCTTAAACACACGCCGGCTATTCCAGCCATAAGCAGTGTGGACATGAAGAAACCGGTAGCAGCTTCCTCGGCCGATCTCGTTACAATATTATTCGGCAAATTAGACAGTATCATGCAGCTGCTTGACAACCTCGAGAGGGACAGCTACCGGGACCGTCGTCGACAACCCAGTAGAGACCGTGCACCAGAACGTCAAATCCAGAGCGACACCAAAGATGCTGGTACCATTACAAGTTTGGTACACAGGCAAAAAATGTACAGCCCCTCGCACTAATACAAATAAAAAACAAACGAGGGGCACTTTTCTTTCCCTTTATTGTGCAATAATCCTTGCCTTGCATTCTTAGTTTTTTCCAAATATTATTTTCCCATGTTTTTGTATATCTATTTCTTTTTTTGTATTTTCTCCTTCTTTAGTTTTCTTTCTTCCTCTAGAGATCCTGTATTTTATACCACTTTTCTCCATGTAATTAAAATTATCCTCGCTTGTTTCATCTGTTGTAACATGTTTAACTTTCCTTTTTCTTCGGAGGTTAACTAAATTTGATTCCCCTTTAAAAGAACTTGGAATATAATCGTCCAAACTACCCTCAAAATCCTTAAAGTTTTTGGAAGAAAACATTGCGGATACTGTGGAGCGTTCAGCAGTGGAGACTATCTATTTTTTGATGCCCATTATTGAGTCCATTATCATTATTATTTTTTAATTCTGTGTTAAAATTGTAATGGTCATTTTTTGTTCTTTCCCGTTACATGGAAATTGGCTTTTTTGCGCTTTTGTGGTACCCGTAGTTTCTTAATTAATGTAGAGGAAAAGCCCTTGCTCATATAACATTGTAATTAGGAATCTTGGGTTAGAATTTTATTAGTCTGGGTTCACATTTCTCTTGTCTTCAGTTTAAAACATTTTTTGTATTTCGCAACTTTTGGGGCAGGTGAAACGCTAGATATATTTACTTCAAATATTGAAGTTTTATTTTCAGCAGTGAAAATTTAAGTGTTCTCTTATATTTTTTTTCTTTTGGGGTGCTATATTCTAGAATTTCTGTATTAGAAGGGTTGTGAATGGATGTTCTTCCGGATTTGGATGGTGATTTTCTTATCCGCTTGAAGGTTAGTATACTACGGTTATCTTCCGGGTTTCTTTCCTCCTTGAGTTTCTCATTACTTCTTCTAATTAGATTTTTTTAATTGAAGCTCTGGATAGAATACTATTATTGTTTGAAATTTGCTTAATTTTCTTCCTACGTTAAGTGTGGAATCATGAACCGGTTGGACTCGACTTTTGGGAGAAGGAAAGACTGTTTGCGGCAAACGAGACGCAACCAGCATATAAAGTTGTGTTACAATTTTATTTGTCAAATTTTGTGACGAGTGAGTGAAAAAACCTTACAATTAGGGGTAAGTTTTCATTTCCTTGTGCTTCTCTGTATCCACCGATGTTTGATTACCATTTCTTGTCCCCAGTTTTTCTTATTTTATCCGGAAGCTGTGTCCGGAGTTGGAACCTGGTGTCATTATCTGGTGGGTCCCTCGACTTATCCCGTTTAGAGGTCAGGAGTCTATCCATCAAATCTAAGCTGTTAAATTTTTCTCACCTCGGAATTTAAGACGGAAGGCTGATGAACTGTAGGAGTCATTCGCTTCTGGTCTTGTGAACGGATCCAGTGCTAACCTATCGTACATCAACGTTAACTACGTCATAAAGATTTTTTTGTCAGTAAGGATTTTCTTGCTTAAAATAACTTAAGATTTACTATTTCAACCATTTGATATTAAAATTTAATTTTGTGTACTACTACTGAATTTTATAATGGCGTATCACTAATTATAATTAATAATTTTTTGTTGTGAAATGCAGTTCATTATTTACTAGTCCGATAGTCCTTTTGGTTTAGTATTTTTTTTAAATTTGTCTTGATGGTTTTTTTCTTGTAATCCTTTATATTATATTTGTTTTATATTTAGTTTCGAGATCTAAATTGAAATTTTTGTATGCAGATTTTTCCCTTAGGATTTAGCTTCCGTATAGAACACGCCGAAGGTATGGGAAAGTTTTTTTTTCAATTTGTATCCGAAACTGCCTCTTGTTAAATTGCTTATAAAAATTTTTTTAGATGACTTGACTCTTGATATTTGACAGATTTATTTGAAATTGCTAAGTAACGTTAATTTCAAAATTTTTATTAACTGTTCTTTATTAAAGTTTGTGATTTGGATGATTCTTTTATTTTATTAGAAAATTATGTTGAAATTATTAATTTTTTCCTTTTATGAAGGTTGTAAAATTTAAATAAAAAAATACATTTTTATGTTAGTACCCATGAACTTTGTTATGTCATTTTGAAGTTTCCCATAATCATCCGGATTCTGCCGCAAATCTCGTTTTTAATGTATTCATTTACTGCGAATTTATCGTCCCGATTCTGTTTATAAAATTTATTCAATCATATTTATATGGTTATCAAACATTTTGCTTAAGGTTTCTTTGAAGTTCTTTGTTAAAAGTAAAATGCATTTAACAATCTGTTTTATGTTTCTTCATTGCAAGAATAGTTTATATTTGGTTTTCATTTATAAATTCGATATTATACTTTCTTTGTTCAAATTATCACAATACGTGATTTTTAGTAAATTTAAGCAGACTAAACACTTCGTATGGCTCTGCTCTTTTTAGAAATCGTTATTTGTGTTATAGGGTTTTATGGTCTATCGTCAGCAATCCGCGGTCGTATAAAAGGCCGTTTTAAATTAGAGAAATTAGGTGTGCAAAATTTTTATTTCTTATGGGCTATTTGTGGTTGATTTGACTTACCATTGTGTAACTGACTTTGATATTTTGTTGCAACTGTTGGGTTGATCAAAACAGTTTGCAGTAAAGACAAGAGAGTTCCATTTTTGACTTCGGGCTGGACGCTCGCGCCTTGGGCGCAGTGCGACCACCGAGGGCTCGGTCGCTAACAACAATTTGTCTGTCGTGAATTCGCCCTATTTAGTTTTTGGTGTAGTTGCTAGATATTTTCTAGCAGGAGGTACAATTATGGCAGCGACAATTTTGTCGGATCTGGCCTTAGGATTCACGGACGACGGGAGCTTACCCTGAATATTTGTGTGGAGATGTACATCAAATAAGTGTCAATGGACACAGTGTTGGCCGCATCGGCGTTAAAACAAACCACTTTGTGGGAATAATCAGTTGCGACGAGCTATTAGAAATTGTTGCTGTTTGGGAAAACTATTGTGTTATCTTTTGGTATAAAAGTTACCATCATGTCATCTCGTGGGAAAAATTTTTATCGAGGAAAAGGAACTCCATTTCCCATTTCCAATTTTAGTGGAACTACTTTGGTTCCGGATATCTTGTGTGATGTGTAAAGTACACTCTGTTTTGTGGCTTTAAATTAAAGTCAGTGTTTTGTAAAAATAGTCATTATAGTGATTTTAAAATTTTGTGGATTTAGTTTTGTTAATAACAAGCACCGATCTCTCAACAATGTTGTCTTTTTGCCTTTATTGGATTACTGGAATTTGACGGATTGTTTGAGTAAGAACTATGTATGTCTTTTTGTATTGTCCTTGTGTAAACTTTGAGACACAGCGATTAAATTTGTTATTCACGTAAGTCAGGATAGCATTGTAAATGTTTTCCGGAAAAAGGGCTTTGATTTTATTATTATTATGGTTGGAGATTTATTCTCACTAATCTATTATTTTTGGTTAATGTACATTTTGAGGATTTTTTGTTGTTTAAGTATTGCAAATTTATTTGCAGATTATACTTTAGCGTTTATCATTTAAAGGTTACTTTGGGTTGCTTAATAGTTTTTTTTTAAGTTTCATAACAAACCCCCCAGCTTTCGTTTGAATATGATTATATCGTTTTTCTTTGTGTAAAGTTTTAAAGTGTTTCTGTTTATAATTGATCTTATTCATATTTATTTTATCAATCCATATTGAATTATTTTCAACGTTATTAACTTCATTAATTTTGTTTTCATGAACTAAATCTGTGTTAATCATTTTTTTTCTTTGCATATTGAAGATATAATAAACCAACTGTGTTTCATTTATTTTGGTATTTTATTTGTTAAGCTTTATTTGTGTAAACAATCAGGTAAGGTATTGTGTTATGAGTGTCCCAGGTTTCCAGTAATAAAGAATCAAATTTTTTGCTTCTGACAATTTAAGAGTGTTATAGAGTTAACGCTTTGTAAAGTTTATTTTAATCATGAAAAAGAGAGAGATGCTGAAGTTATGTTGCACATTATGATGTTTTATTATTTTATGTTTTTGATGTTGATGATAATTTTATTATGGTCTGCTTTGTGTTAACTAATGAAGCCAATGGAAGCTTCGTATAGAGTGGAGAGTGCATTTTAGCATCCAAATACAATTTTAAGTTTCTGTATACAGGGTGATATTTCCTATGGCCACGCATATACAGGATTTTCGCCGATGTGGGGACAGGTCGGCGGATTATTTCTTTTTAGCATAACTGTTTCCTGGCGCCCTTTTGGTATCTCTTTTAGGCTTTTCAGCCAAGAGCTAAGTTTTAGGTCCAGGTAAGATCATCAAAGCTATTATTTTGGAACCTACTCCCGTCTTCGACATGAGCTATGGGCTTGAATATCTACCGACATCTGGCTTATGCGGGACTTGTGCATACTTTGGGCATTTTCCCGTTACAACTTGCAGATTAGCTGTTGGAGTGTGCCC
The DNA here is from genome assembly GCA_011009095.1 of Ignelater luminosus. Taxonomy (NCBI): domain Eukaryota; kingdom Metazoa; phylum Arthropoda; class Insecta; order Coleoptera; family Elateridae; genus Ignelater; species Ignelater luminosus. The sequence goes on from VTPC01090900.1 coordinate 181,377, forward strand.
CCCGGATAAGTTATTGTATTAAATTTCTTGATAACATTCAGCTTTAAAAATAAATTTTTCACACACAAAATTTATTTGAATTCAACTTTCTACATTTATTTGGTTTTTATTATAATTGGATTTTTGTAATTAGTGTGAAGGTTGTTGCAACTTAATTTACATGCTTGAGTAATTTTTCCTGGCCTTATACAGTTTGATTTAATTAAATTTAGTTTAATAATATATATGTTTGATCTGCTGCGTATTATGACTATTGGTTATTAACAAGGTCCGGATATTGATGACATGACATCTTTTTTTTTTATTTATACCGTATAGGTTGACAGCGAATATACAAAGCCTGTTAATGATCTACCGATTTCAAAAATGTAAAATTTATAGGTCATCTTTTGTCATTTTCTGCGAATCCTTGGCTGTTGGTTTGTTGTTGTTTGCTTTATTTTTTCATCATTGTTTTGCCATTCTCGTAAGTCATGGTTTTTAAATATGTATTGGTTTTTCCGTAAACAATATTGATTTAAATTTGAATCACAAAAAATGCATTTGAAACTGAGAATTTGCATAATTCAAGAATTTTTTAATTTAATTTGATTTAAATTCTGTTCAGGGCTAAATATTTTCTGTTTTGTATTGTAATTTGTTGGAAGATTGATTTATTGTAATTCATTTCTATATTGTATTAACTTTCTAGAAATTTAAAACTTGGGACAAGTGGGCATTATGAGAAGAACTGAGATTATTTGAAACTGTACATGAAGTTTACTTGCCTGATCCTTGACATTCTATTTAAGAATATTATAAAAATATTATTGTATAGACTCATCCATCTCAGTAGGCATCCCTTTATGGGTTTTCCTAGATGAAGGTTCGTTAATAGAAATGATGTTTTTGAGGATCTCCGAGCATCTTCTCTACCTGCTCAAAGTTGAATTTAGTTGCGTAGGTATGTGTCTGAGGTTGTTATGGCTGGGGTTTTTAAAAAAATATTAAACCATTGTTTGGACTGTACAGCGTCTTACAAAATAAATTCCTTTTCCTTTATTATTTTTCTGCTAGAAGTCACATCTAAGAGAAAAGGCTGCACGGAGGAAAATCTTCAGGCCTGGCCCGACTGGAAGTAAACTTGACTCGGTCTGAAAAGATCCTGAAAAACTCGCGAGAACCGACATGTCCGGGAAGCTCGAACGGCCCGAGACCGCTAAATGATTCATCAGGCTCGAACGATCCGACAGGGCCAAAAAGCCTGACAGCTGTAAGACTCATGAATGATTCAACAGGCCCGAACGACCCAACAGGGCCGAGAAGTCTGACATTTAAATTTGGATTGAGCGAGATTCTTATCTTTGGATTTTGCAAAATGTCGCAAAGAGCGTCCCATCTAATGACATTACGCTCTCTACTATTCTCGTAATAGTAACATCCTTCGTCTGAAAAAATTAAACTTGCGCGATTATATTTGTTTGATTCATGTCACGGCTTCCAGCACCTGCAGGCCAATAATGGTCCCGCCAACCCCTTTCCTCTTTGATCTTATATACATACTTATTACTAAGGGGGAAGACACACCGAGCCGTAGAGATTTTCTCTACCGTACTGCTTCCTTCGCTCTTCCTAATCTATCCTCCCAAATAACACCATTTCTGTTATCTCGTCTTAGCACCCATTCTTTTTAATTAATTATGAATCGTCTTTCCAGACATATTTTGTCCGTTTTCTGCTAGCTGACTTGAGCGGCCTGGGTTTACGCTTCGTCAGGATACCGTGCCTAACGCTTTGTCGCCGGCAAACGAGACGTGTCTACATGGAAGGGCCCGTATAATAACGACGGGCGGAATAATTTGTTCCTGTACCAAAGATTCTGCATTCCTAGAAGCCCCATGGCAGCCCTCTTACTCGGGCAAGGTAGCTGAGCGGACGTCCTATGGCTAGTATGATTTTTCATAATCAATTATAAAAGTCGTGAGATGTAGAACGAGACAAAAAAATGTGTTAGCCATTTTATGGCTTCCTATTTAACTACATTCATTTATTATTTTTATTTAATTTTATTTAACGTCTACCTAAAGTATAAAATTTGATTAGGTACTTTTAATCTTTCTAGTCTTTTGCAGAACGCTTGAATTCAACCCATCATTCACTAGTTTTACTTAATTGACCTGCCTCTTCTAAATTTACTGGCCACCTATATCCTATCATAATTATATTTCTATTCCCAATTTCTCAAGCTTGTTGTTCTAATCTACACCTTTAAATGACTCAAGAGGCCCAAAAGACCCAACAGGGCCAGGAGGTCCGACACAACTGAACAAATTGAGGCCTGGCCTAACCTAAACCTGAGCTTCGGGCAGGGCTGCCCAAAGATCCGACCAAGAAACCAGGCCCGTGCAAGCTTCTACGGCACAGTACAACATTCTTCCTCGTCTTAGGCCATGCGAATATAACGCTCGTCTGACTCATTGTCAGTAAGAAAACGCTTTCGGTTTGGCATAGTACGAAAATCCTTCTCTTTCGTTCAGTATGAAAATAATGCTTCTTCAGATGAGTTTAAAAATAATGCCTATCCAAGTCAGGAGGACAATCTTCTGATGGTGTTCAGTACGAAAATACTTAGCCTGCCTGACTCAGTACAAAACATATCTCAGTCCGGCCTGCTTTGGATTAGTACAAAAATAACCGCCTGAAAAGCCCGACCGACTCTATAAGCCTGAACAGCCCGACAGACTGGAAACCCGTAAAGCCTGATAAATTCTTAAGATGAGCACAAAGTTCCGACTGAAAGACCCTGCTCGAGCAGGCCGCTAGCGCAGGTAGCGTCTAGTTGAGAAACGGGAGAGAATCCTGAAAATTGTCCGAATAACTAGAAACTAGATCTACAGAATAAAGCTTCTTAAATTGCATAGCATTGTACGGTTACGTAACTTCATAGGTATTCCAAAAGGAACTGCGAAATTTCTAGTCTACTACAAAAGACAAATACTTGCTCTCATACACATAATATTTTAGTTAAATTCTACAAATTATAATGCTGATAAGGAAAAGGAAGTGTTAGTCAAAAGAACTATTACTACCCAAAATAATTAATTTATTTAGATTAATAAAAGGAACAACTTTTCTTATAATAAAAAGTATTAACTACAGACAAATTTATCTAAAATTATTTAACATTTAGTACTAGTCACTACATCTTCTTTTTTATCTGGGGGAACATTTCTATTCGAGTTGATATTTCCTTTTAAGATTTGTTGTATTTCTTCTAGACTCTTACCCTTAGTTTCAGGAATACAAAAATAAGAAAATAACACTCCAAAAATGCAAGAAAACCCAAAAAAGAAAAATGGCACGTGCATTCCATAATTGTGATCAAGATAATGAAACAACTTAACGCTACAACTTAAGCATATCGCGAAATAAATATTCATTATTCCTAAAGCTTTCGCTTTAATACTTGCGGAAAACAGTTCTCCCATCACTAGATTTGGACCTACACCTAAGCCGACACTATTCACTATAATATACATCATCATTCCAGTTATAGGGATCCACTTAAATGAAGACAAATCATAATTGCAATGATGAAAATAGAAATAAAGCCCTTCTATGAATAAAAATACAGCTGTACCAGAACTCGAAGCTATGATCATAGGTTTTCTTCCAAATCGATCGATTAATAGAGATCCACAGCAGGTTATTGACAGTTGGGTTAGGCTGTATATAATTGAAGATTCTGCTGGTGAAATTCCACCGCCAGCTTGTTGAAAGATCACTTGAGTATACACGCTGAAACAGGAAACACCAGAAAATTGCTGAAGCGTTCTTAATCCCATCACTATGAAAAAAGCTTTCAGGTTACTTTTAATAGCGAAAATATCTTTGAGGCTTCCAGGTTCTGAAAGTTGCCTCTGTACGTCAGCAATTAGCTTGTTTAATTCTTCTTCTACGTCGTGCATTCTTCTTAGTGATTGTAAAGATTTTCTTGCGTTTTCTATTTGTCCTTTAACTAGATAAAAATATGGCGATTCAGGCATCCATATAAATGTTAAAATGAATAGCAATGGCATAACGATTGATATGTAAGCAGTGGTTGCTATATGTAAATATGAACCGTAACAGTTTATCAAGAGTATTCCAAAAATCATTCCAATCGTGAGAGTAGTCCCCAAGACACCTCTTATTTTCGGTTCTGATACTTCGCAAAGGTATACAGGTAGTGTAGTAAAGATCGAACCTTCTGCAATTCCTGAGATTAGGCGAGCTAGGCACAGCATGGGAACACATGTTGATGTAGCAATTAATATCCAAGCTAGAATTTGTGGGATTGCTAGTAGCAATAGTGTTTTTTTTCTACCAATTAGGTCGAGTAGAATGGCGCATAGAGGGCTGCCGATGATGTAACCAAACGGTGCTATAGCGGTTATGTAGGAGATTTCGTCAGAATTTACTTCGAATTCTAGGTCATTGTTGAGTAGTTTTGGGATGGATGGTGAAGGCCAACCAAATTGTAGACCTGCGCCCAATGCTAGAAATCCAGCTGAAACAAAGTGCAATCATTATTTTATAATAATTATGGTTTACTGAAAGATAGTTATCATTCTGTTTGTTTGTTAGATTTTATTTTTAAATCTGTAATTTATCAATATTGTTAAAAGTTCTAAGCAATCGTTAATCTACTACAGCTATGTTTTAAATAAGTCTCTATTTGTTTTTATTGTAAAAATTGCATTGTATTCATAATTATAATAATACTGCAGTGTCTTTTTAGACTAACTACAGTGATTTATAAAATTACTACCGTTTTATTTACATTTTTCTAAACTATGACTCTCTCGAAATTGTTAAGGGAATAATTTAGTTAATCCGTCTGATACAAAATGATGTTAAAATTGTTACAATTTGGAAAACACGCTCTTTAATGATTGTTAAATTACTGATTTATAAATTTAAATTTTATCAACTGTCTCAGAAAAACCAGTTTTTTCTTATTTAGCTGTTTCATTCTCAAATCAAATTCAGCAAGTTTATAACTGTCTATCTAAAATTAGAACTGATTGTTACACAAGTCTCATCCTTAGTTCGTTTTGCAGTTTTTTAATAAAAAATGCATTTCAACAAAATATTTCCCTGTTTTGTGTGAATAAATTAAATAAAAAGATAAACTAATTTTTGAAATTTACATAATTACTGCCATCTCATTGTCAGATATTGTTCTAGGTCAAAACATTTAAAGTGTTTATCACAATATTTTGTACTGTTTACCTTCCTTAAATCTTTATTAAATTTTTTAATTGTGCATTACCTGCGTTTTTTGTAATTTAAGCTGCCAAACCATTATCAGGAATTTGGTGTACTTATAATTCTTTTAATTATAAACCTATATGCAGTAAATGACAAAGCAAATGCATATTATTAAAGCGTGTTTGCTACAGATTAACATTTGCTCCTTACTAGGCTCATGCCAAATTTTAAATAAATACTTACACTGGTTAACAAAATCTTAACTTTTTTTTGTCACACGAAAACATATCAAATTTTGAATGTACTAGGGCCACCAAACAATAATATATCAACGAAAAAAATTGACACGTCCGGTTTCCTTGTGACATCAAAACATATATTTTCGTAAAAAGTACAAAAATCAGCTACACTTAGAGAAATTATTGCTTAATGTACAATATATAGTTATGATTTTCGTGAATATTTGGCTTGTGGTAGGTCCCTTCTAAGTCTCCAACAATAATCTGCTAGCATTCCTGGACTCCATTTCCCTTGATAGCGCTTCTCCATTTAGGAAATGTCTTGATGAAACCTCTCGCCTTGTTCGTCACTCACAGCACCCAAAATTGCAGGAAAGAAATCTAGATGAGAGTCCAGCATGTATATTTTTAAGGACATATTACATCCCAAGGCTTTATATGACATTATAAGTTTATTTATTAAGTCTTTGTTATTTTCCGCTTTATGGTTTCCTAGAAAATTTTGAACAACATTCACAAAACATTTCCAGGCGAGTTTTTCCTGATTATTCAGTTTTCCTTCAAACTCTTATCCTTTATCAGTTCCCGTATTTGTGAACCTACAAATATTCCTTCTTTAACTTTGCCTCGCTGAGTTTGGGGAATTTCTCTTTCAGATATAAAAATCCACTGCCATCTTTAAGCATAGCTTTTACAAAATTTTTTATCAGGTCAAGCTTTATGTGCAACGGTGGTAAAAGTATGTCATTAGGGTTCACTAAAGGATAATTTTTAACATTTTTGTGGCCTGGAGTAAGTGATTCACGTTTGGACCACACTCTCTTTGTGTAATGACTTTTTCTGTCTCTACTGTCCCATTCGCAAATGAAACAGCAAAATGTTGTGTAACCAAGCTGTAGTCCAAGCAAAAGAGCAATGATTTTGAAATCGCTATACATTTTCCAAGCGTGTTTACCGTATTCAATTTTTTCAAGAAGAAATCTCATATTTTCGTAAGTCTCTTTCATATCAGAACCATGAGCAACCGGCACTGAAGGAAGTTTGTTTTTGTTATGCAGCAACACTGCTTTCAAACTAGTTTTTGAGGAGTCTATGAACAATCGCCAGTGACTTGGATCATATTCATCATTTAATAAATTCATCACAACAGGAACATTATTACAATAGACTAAATCATCTGCTTCAGAAAAGTAAGGTTGTATTTCATCGTCACGATGTCGAAAATAAGAAATTCTCGTATCAGGAGAAAGTAAATTCCGGTCGTTTAATCTAGACCCCAAAAGATCAGCCTGTTTTTTAGACAGATTCAAATTACGTACTAAATCATTTAAATCACTTTGTGTCAATAAGTGCGGTTCTTTTGAAGTTGACGGTTCATAATTTGAGTCACTTTCTTGAGATACCTTATCGTGATCACTGAGAACAAATTCCGGACTAGAAACAGAATCCTGACCTTCTGGTCGATTTGGAGGCTTTGGCACAGTCAGTTCGGCACTATATAGGATGGCTCTGTTGGCCGAAGACAAGTCTGGATACTTCATAGTGTGTTTAGACTTGGTTGTAATGCCTTTTGTTTGAGTCAAACAAAAATAACAATCACTTACATGATCTTTTGGTTCCGTCCAAATCACTGGTATAGCAAATGGCAAATGTCTAGGTTCTTGTTTAGCCCAACCTAATAGGAGTCTCACACACGTTACACAACCTTTATGTGGAACCCAGGATTTATCTTGATGCCTCACAGGAAATCCAAAATAGTCTAAATAACACTGTTTAATTAACGATGTGAAATTTCGACGCTGAGATGTAAAAGTTAATTCTCCACACACATAACAAAAACTGTCGGGGTTGTTAGAACACTTTCGTGGCATATTTACGATGTAACTAACGTAAATAAAATGTAAGTTAGTTGAATGCAATAGTTATACAGTCGCCTAAATGAAGTTATTCAAACAAAGACACGTATATGAGGTCAGAAATGAATATGTAGCTGTTACAAAAAAACTGAATGTGACTGAAACAAAATTATATATTTTTTTAATGAGGGTACACCAACAGAAACAAAAATCATCACAAAGTTCGTGTGACAAAAACAGTGTTTACCAGTGTTATTAACTGTCACAAGTATGTATTAGGTATAATAAAGTATCTGTGCGAGTTTTCTGTGACGCACCTGACGCAGAGGTGCCAAAACGATTTCGTATGTAGTATGTAAAACTTTGATTATTGATTTTTTTAAAATTGTACCGTTAGAATGCAAAAGCTGCAATGCTCTTTTCTGTGTGTAATTCTTGACCCGTTCAGATGTCCTTTTTAATAAACGATTTATATTGTACATTCTGCTGGTTATTTTTACTTAAGTTATACTGATTAAGTAGAATTCTCAACAGGTTATGGTCCAGACAATGCTATGAATGCGAAAAAGTGTATTGATGCATGTGCATCATGAATCGTTCAATCAATAGTGTGCGAAACTAAAGTATAATAAATTCATCTGCATTTATGTAAAAGGATAAAAAACGGACCATGGATGTGAAAAATCCAGTTGAAAAATTAGAAGACACGAACAACTGCAATAGGTGGCGTCGCCAAATTGACTTGGTGTCGAGGTACCAGAAAGTGTGATATGTTTGGATATATGTAATGTATGTTGCATAAATGTATAGCTGTGGAGAACTGGGAATAATAAAAAAGTTGCCAACCTGTACTTGTATGCTTGAGACGTACTTTTATAACAGGTAAGTGGCAATCGCACAGAGCCTGCTGATTTGACGAAGGAGGCAGGGCGAAGCGCATATCATATGAATTATTTAACCAAAAAACTTCGTCTAATAGAGATGCGCATATCAAATAATAAAAATGAATCAACAGCGTTATAGTTGTGAAATATATATATATATATAACAACGAAAGGTATGTAAATGGAAAAGAATCTAAAAAACGTTTTAGATGTTTTAAAGGTAATAAATTCCACCACTTTGCCAAACAGTGTGGAAAGAAGCTTGGAGGTGCTCCAAGTTTAACGGCAAAGTTTACCAAGTCGATGGCAGAGGTATTTGTGTCGTCATCCGGTGTCGACGTAGACCAATCCGAGACATGGATTACTGATTCGGGTGCGTTTAAAATTTTTGGGACAGAATGTCTTGTGCATGAGCCAAAACAAAATAAAAAAATGGAATAAAAAGGGCGTTGACTACAGTGGAGAAAAAGACGGTTATAGGGTCTGGATTAATCAACAAAATTAAGTACTACTGAGTCACGACGTTATTCTCAAAAATGAAAAGTTGCTGTCAACAACTACTGAGAGGGAAATTACCAACGACAGAAAGAAAAGTCGAGAATTCGACCTAGTAATTTTAGAAGTACAAAGGACAAAGAAGAATTGTTAAACATTTAAGATCAGTTTAATTCGGCGTTGCTGCAAAAACTCACGTTTAGCTTTACGCTGGTTGTCAAAAATAAAACTTAAAATTAATATTATTAATGTTTTTCTTCTGAGATTCAAACAACTTTCTAGGCATTGAGCTTGGATTCTGTCTTGGTTGAAAACTAGTTTTTATCGTTAACTTTTTAGTGGCAAGTCCAATTTCATGGCAAGGCACCGTTCCACGTGATGTCGCAAAAGAGTGCCATCTATCATCATTTTCACAATGTTCTCAAGAAGACACAGATCGATTGAGTATTTTCTTTATGGTTTTGTACCAAGCGCAGACTCAAGAAACAACAGAATGTGTTCCATGAGCTCCAGGAAAAACTAATTTTCTTGGGCTCAGTTTGGCAAACCTCGAAACTTACTTTTATGCAGGATGTTTATAAAACAAAAGTAACTTCTTTTAAGTTAACATAAAATTACCCGTTTTTGAATTTTGTATCCCCCTTTTCCCTTGCTGTCATCATCAGATTTATAAAACTCAAATATCGTCTACACCTAAGAAGATTCTAGATAACGTCCGAGTTTAGCACCAGAAAACTGCAAGATTCTCTTTTAGTTCTCTGTAGTTGCGTAGTTTTGTAGCAATAATGCGTAGAAACAGCAAAATTCTGTTTAACCATGCTAAAATCAGATTCAAAGAATTTAAAACTTCCATTTGCAGACTTTTGTTTATTTTGTAAAAACGGTATATCAGTGTTTTGGATTATTTCGTTATTTTGTAACCTCCTGTGACGAGTCTTCTATGTATTATATGTGACATACTTTTGAGTACACTTTGTATTCTTTGCAGTTTTTGATAGTTAGTGAGTTACGTACCTACCTAGTTCCTGAAACACTAAATTCATAAACACTAGAGGGACCAGATTCACGTTTGTTTGGATTTTTAGAGTTTTAGAACTCTTTTTTGTCTGCAAGTGTCACAAGTTTTCTAACCAGGAGAATATTCTGCATCCTTTATTTTTAGTTTTGTTAGAGTTGTAGGGAAGTCCAGGTCTATCGGGTCGTTTGGGTCTCTCGGGCCTGTCAGGTCATACGAGTCTGTCGGGCGGTTCGAGCTGTTTGGAGTTTTCGGGCCTGTCAGACCGTGCGACCTTTCAGACTTTTCGGCCCTCTGGGTCTGTCGGGTTGTTTGGATCTCTTGTCCTGTCGGACCTCTCGGACCTGTTGGGTCATATGGGTCTGTTGGACTGCCAGGCCTGACTTTTCGGCCCTTCAAGCTTTTCTGTCGGGCTGTTCAGGACTATTGGGCCTATCAGGACAATCAAAAAGTTGCCAGGTTTTTTCGGTCGGTGTCAAGTTTCTTTGCAGTTTTCGGCCCGTGCAGGGCTCTTACTACCTCTCCGTACACTCACACGGCAGTACTTAAATATTCTTAAGACGCAGTTCTAATTAGAATTCCATTCTAAAGTTTGGGTGGCACATAGAAAATACGTTTGAAAATGTAGTTGAATTGTTTCAGATTCGTAGACAGTCGGGTTAATGCCCTAACTTGCAATTCAAGAAAACGATCCTCAAAAAGGAGTTTTTTTTAAATTAATTATATCGTGTAATTTTTAGTGTAAACTTTTAAGCTTGAAAATAATCTAAGGTGGAAGTGTAATAAAGGAAACACAATAGCTTTTATACTAAAAGATACACAAATTCTCCAAAACTTGTATTCAAAATAAAATGAAAAATATTCTTTTGATTAGTACAACATGTAAAAGAAAATATGAGCGTTTACGAAAACTTGATGTTTCATGACTGTTCTATCAGCTTTTACCATGGTTAAGATATACAGACAGATTTCTGCACATTTTGGACTATCCGTTGTCTTGTCACAGATACCGGACACAACAGTCATTCACGTGAATTTGAAGAATTTCTAAAGAATAATAATTTTTCAGTCCTGCCACCCTGTCACTAATGGTCAAGTTGAACGGTATGTGGAAATAATAAAGAATCTGATTTTTGATATGAAATGCACATGTGCTCCGTTATCCATCACCTTCAACAGATGAGGAACGCATAAAATAATCCGAAATAAAGAATACAAATGAAACTTTAGTTCCAAAAGAACCTCGTAGTAGTAACGGGTAAGTCCGGGAGAGATGGCCTCGCGGGACAGATAACTCGGCGCGATGTTCTATTTCAAGTGTGTTACGTAGGCCCGGCGTTAGTAGTTTGTACAGATGCATCGTGGCTATAATGTGTTGCATGGTTTGCGTAGTTAAAGTAAAAGAGAGGTGAGTAAAATGGATAATAATTTTTATAATACTCTAAAAGTTTTGCTACAAAATATTCATGATGCTGACTGAATACAAATCAAATTTGTTAATTTGTATTTGCTCTACGTAACACATCCAGTAGTTATTCAATGAGTCAACTCACTTTGAAATTTGGGATAGATGGCTCAGTGTTTTCAGAGAGAGATGGCTAACAATTAAAAAGAAAAATTATTACTTTTTTTTTAATTATAGGATATGCCGATGGAATATACAAGGAAAGTCAACCAAAACAGAGGTTTATGGAGTGAACAACAATTACTGGATGCCGTAGTTGCAGTCAAAAATGGAACGATGGATGTAAATGCTGCATCAAGAAACTTTGAAGTGCCGCAGTCAACCCTGCGAAGACGAATTAAACTCAATAACTCTCATAAAAAAATTTAGGGCCGTCATCATTGTTGGGAGATGAAAACGAAAACAAAATAGCACTGCACATAAGAAAAGGCTTTGCACCTACGAGGGAGTCCGTACGGTCAATGGCAATTAGCAGAAAAAGGTGCAAAGAATGTAGCTGCAATTACATCCAGTGAGAAAGATGAAACAATAACTGTGATTTCATGTTGTAATGCGGAAGGTGTTTTTCTCCCTCCAGCCTGCATACTAAAGGAGAAAAACAAAAAACCAGAATTCCAAGACGGTATGCCGTCTAGATCGGTGGTTTACATGAACCAGAAATCAGCAGTAGAATTTTTTTGGACTGGATGAAGAATCACTTTGTGCCTAGGAAACCGCAAGGCAAAGTTATACTTATTTTAGATGGACATTCCTGTTATATCAATTCAGCTGAAATGTTGTAATATGCAGAGAAGGTTGATATCATTCTCTTATGCCTTCCTAGCCACACCACCCAGTTTCTGCAGCTGTTGGAGAGGTTTTTTTTAAATTATTAAAATTATTTTTAGAATGCGTGCAACTTGTTTATTGCGGCAAATCCAACTAGCAAAATAAACCGACTGCAATTTGGAAAATTGCTAGCAGCAGGATGGACCAGGGCTAAATCAGTAAATAATGCAGTTGCTGCCTTTAGGGTCACCGGCATTTTTCCTTTGAATCTACATGCAATACCAGATTATGCCTACTTAAATGATTCCAGTGTTATCCCAATGCAAAATCTTGATGATTCAGAAAATGTTCCGGCTGAAACTCAAACAGATACAGATATTATTGATTCAAATTCACAAACGGAAGCAAACCAACAAAACGCCGACATAAGCCCAGGCAAAATATTAGACGTTATAAATCCTGTTCCTTCTACTTCTTTTGTTGAACGGCTTCAAAAACGAAGCAAATAAATTTCTGCTGTCTTAACTTCTCCTGAAAATATAGCAAAAAAAACACATTGCAGCAAAAAAACAACTAAATCAGAAAAGGGAAAAACCTTAAAAAATCAGTAAAGTTAAGAAAATATCAAGAAAAGTCCTTACATATTCATCATCCTCTGATGAACAAGATCTAATTGTTGAATATCAAGAATCAGGTGATTCAGAAGAATCCAGTGAAGCTGAGTGTGTGGGATGTAGAGAACAGTAAAATCTGACTCGCAGCAAAGTTGACTGGATAAAATGTATGAATTGTAGACGATGGTTTTACGAGAACTACTTGAAGTTGGAAGATTATTGTCTCTGCGTAAGAAAAAAATCAACAAAACCTACCTACAACCTTTCATTGACATGAAAGCGGACGTGCCATCTCACCCGTAGTGTGTGGGTCATCTCACCCCTACCAATTGGGTGAGATGGCTTTTTACATATTTTCCATATTCTGCGTTTTTGTATATTCTTTTATTTTACTCTTTTTGATTACATAAGAATGTATCGATAAGTTTTTAAATAAATATGTTACATTGTCATGAGCCGTTTTATTAAAATTAACGGTCATACAGAGGTAAACGAAAAGGGGGCCGACTCTTCCGGACTTACCCTTGTACCTACTCAGTATCAGATTAAAGAACCTCAAAGTAATGTTGTAGTTACCAATTCTCAGATTCTCCAAGTCTAACGTAAGGTAAGGGCTTAAAAAAATTGCTAGTAGGGTACTAATTTCTCGTAAAATCTTTTGCGAAAATGATCTAGAGAGAGAGAGAGAGAGAGAGAGAGAGAGAGAGAGAGAGAGAGAGAGAGAGAGAGAGAGAGAGAGAGCAATAAAACATGAAAAGTGCTGGGATAACTTGATGAATGTCAACTTGTAGAGATAAGTGTGTTTTAGACCTTGGCATTAAACTGTTTATGTTGGTTGCAAAAACCCTCTAACATAAATATTAGCATCTCCTGCACTTATTTTCCAAAAGCATTAGCAAAACCTTAGAATTTTAATCAGGTGTCTCGTAGCTGCTGTCAGAATCGGCCAACTGAAAAATATACCGACGACTTATTTGCTGCTGACACCATCATTAGCTTAAGACAATTTGTTTACTTGTAAAGGAGGCAAGATTCTGAAATACTTAACAAAATATACATAGGTAGCAAATAAGCCGTGGAATTCTGATTTTATTGTTCATAAAGTTCGAGTTTGTGACACGCGTACATAAAACTTTCTAAAATGAGATTAGAATATTTTACAGGTAGTACAGTGGACTATTCTAGGACAGCAAATAAGTTTTCAGATTTATATTTTACCTAAATATCATAAATTAAGCTACTACAAAACTATTGTTTACTTGTCTCATGTTGGAATATAATTTGAAAATCATTTCTATAAAGAAAGAAAATTTTAATACTAAGAACACGACTTACCTGTTAATACAGTTAAATATTGTGGCCACTGTTTACTTTGTCCATTCGTCGAGTATTTCATGTCAGGATAAGCAATCTTCATACTTTTTTACTCTCCAAATACAATGTCAACACCGCGCATTCAAAACACAATTAAAAATTGACCGATAGACATCGCTATTATGAAACACAAACTAAGTCATCATCCACCTCCCTATTTCTCAGAATTTTAATTTACTAAATGACACGTGAAGGCTTGTTTACCTAAAAGAAGGTAAATTTGATACATTTATATAAGAAAATTAAGTGTTGATCATTAAAATATAGAAAAGCCATTGACCTAGGATAATTAGCGCGCGCTCTAGTGTTTAAGTCAAATTAAAAATAAATTTCGACTATTTCATTGCATTTCTGTATATCTTTTGAACTAATGATCTTTTTTCTAGAAAATTTGTTATTAACCATTCTCACATACTGCCTGTAATTTTTTAACTTCCCGTTTTAACTAGTTTTCAAGCACTAATTTGGGACAGTACAAAAATAATATTTTCAGGTTAAATCTAGTTTAAGACAATTAAGAGAAATCAAAAACGATTAAATAATTTTTTATTACTTATAATTAACACAACAACGTATCGAACAATTTACTATCAATTCTTTAGGTTTCTTTGTATTTCTTCAAGCGACTGCCCTTTGGTTTCAGGAACGTAATAATAACAAAATAAAGTGCCACTAACGCAACAGAAAGCAAACACAAAAAAGGGCACGTGCATTCCAAAAGATTCTTCCAAAAACTGAAACAATTTCGATGAAGCACTAGTTGCTAATGCGCAATAAATTATTAAAATTCCTAAAGCTTTAGCTTTAACGCTTGCAGAAAATATTTCTCCTGTTAATAAATTAGGAACTATCCCTAATCCAATATCAAATAAAATTGTGTAAGATACCATCGCAACAATTGGTATCCATGAGAAAGAGTACATATTATAATTGTTGCATAAGAAATAAAAATAAAACGCTGTAACGAAAAGGCATAAACCTGATCCAGCTGTTGACCATATCAGTAAGGGTCTTCTTCCAAATTTCTCAACGCAAAATAAACCTAGACAAACAAATATGAGGTGAGATGCGTTGTAAATTATCGAATAAGCGGCTGGCGATAAATGATCCTTAACATTTTTAAAAATAACTTGAGTATAAAAGCTAAAAGCAGAGTAACCAGAAAATTGCTGAAGCGTTCTGACACCTACAAGGATTAAAAAAGCTTTTCGGTTTGTATAAATCGTAAAGACTTCTTTTAAAGTACCAGATTCAGATATTTGTCTTTGGACGTCTGATGTCAATATTGTTAGTTCTGTTTCGACGTTCTGAATTCTTCTCAATGCCTGTAAAGATCTTTTTGCGTCTTCTACATTTTCTTTCATGAGAAAGAAATAAGGAGATTCTGGCATCCAAACAAAAGTAACCAAAAACAGTAATGGTATAGAAATTGAAATAAAAGCAGTGGTTGCAATTGGTATAAAAGATCCATAACAATTTATCAGAAGAATCCCCAATATTAAACCTACAGTAAAGATTGATCCCAAGCTACCTCTAACTTTTGGTTCAGAAATTTCACAAGCGTACATTGGAAGAACTGTAAAGAGTGCTCCTTCTGCAGCACCCGCTACTATTCTGGCTATGTATAATATTGCAACTCCATCAGCGTACGCAATTAAAAGCCATGCAAGTATCTGAGGTATGGCTATAAGTAAAAGCGAACTTTTCCTTCCAATTCTATCAACAATAAAGACACTAAAAGGTCCACTAAGTAAATAACCAAAAGGTGCAATCATGACCACGTAGGATATTTCTTCGGAATTTACTTCAAACTTGAGATCTTTTTCTAGAAGCTTTGGTATTGACGGAGAAGGCCATCCAAAGTGAAGACCAGCACCAACAGCCAATATCCCAGCTAGAACAGAATTCTTATTGCCTTACCAAAAATAAGTTGCTGGGAGTATTACTTACATGTTGTTGCAGCCAAAAATTGTGGCCATTGTTGATTCTCCTCACTCATATCAGCTCAAATACAATTTACTTAGAAACCAAAATTTATCAAATTTTCCATGAAAAAAAAATTAATTGTTACTTGTTGATTCTGACATTTCCAAAATAATTCTCATTCAATCATCTAAATCTTGCAGTTTTGAAAATCTTCAAATTCAATTCAAAATTCGTTTCTTTATTAAAATGGCTCTTTAAACAGGTGAGTAACTTACTTTATTAAAAGTAAACATTCCACAAAAAAAATATTTAAATCATCAACAGTAAGTTGTTTATATCTTAAATCAAGTTGGTAAAAATTCACTCTTGTACATGATTACCTTCTAACCACTCTTGTATTTCTTCCAAGGTCTTCCCTTTGGTTTCCGGAACCCAAAAATAAATAAAAAAGATCCCAAAAGTTGTACACACAACGAACATTAAAAATGGCAAGTGCATTCCATAATTTACATCCAGAAACTGAAATAATTTGGACGTAAGGCTAATACAAAGAGCCATGTAGACATTTACAAGTCCAACCGCTTTAACTTTCACATTCGCTTTAAACAATTCGCCGGTCATTAAACTTGGAATTGACATTAATCCAAATCCACGAGCTGCTGTATACATAATCATTCCAGTTAGTGGAAACCATCTCCAGTTGGACAAATCATACTTGTGGTGTTGTAGGGTAAAATATATGGCGTGTAACGAGAGGCAAATCAAAGTTCCTATACAGGATATGAGTAACAAACGTCTTCTTCCAAATTTATCA
This sequence comes from Ignelater luminosus, assembly GCA_011009095.1. Lineage (NCBI taxonomy): Eukaryota > Metazoa > Arthropoda > Insecta > Coleoptera > Elateridae > Ignelater > Ignelater luminosus. The sequence goes on from VTPC01090900.1 coordinate 198,059, forward strand.
ATCAATAGTACACCAGTGAAACTAACCAAAACTATTGTTGCGTCAAAAATTATTGAAGAGATGGTAGATGAAAGACTTCCTCGTGCAGATTGAAATATAATTTGGTTGTAATATATAACAGCCCATCCTCCAGAAAGCTGTTGAAGTGTTCGAAGGCCAATGAGAATTAAAAATGGCTTTAAATTGCTCCTGACCAGAAACACCTGTTTTAGATTACCGGGTACAGAAACTTGTCTTCGGATCACCGATGTTAATTTATCCAATTCATCTTCAACGTCATCTGTGTTTCTTAATATCCTTAAAGACAAACGTGCTGCGTCTGTATTACCTTTCATTAGGAGAAAATAGGGAGATTCTGGCACCCACGTGAAGGTAATCAGAAACAGTAATGGTACATAAGTTGAAATATATGCAGACATTCGTAGGTTTATGTATGAACCGAAACAGTTAATTAAGAAAACACCAAAGACAAACGCAGATGTGTAACTCATTCCAGACATACCTCTAATTCCTGGATCGGCTATTTCACAGATGTATATGGGCAGAGTAATATACGTAGCTCCTTCAGACAGTCCAGCTAAAAATCTGCCACCAAAAAGTGCAACGATTCCACTTGCATTTGCAATTATAATCCACGCAACAGTTTGTAAAACCGACAATGCCATTATAAAATATTTTCGTCCAATTTTGTCAAGGCAAAAAGCACAGATTGGATCAGATGTTACGTATGCCAACGGATATATCATAACCATGTAAGAGACTTGCTCATGGCTTATATTAAGATTCATATCATCGCTTAAAAGTTTTGGTATTGCCGGCGTTGGCCATCCGGAATGAAGTCCTGTACTCACAGCCAAAATCAAAGCTGAAAATTAAAAAAGTAGTAAACTCTTTTTCTGAAAATAGGAAATAGAAAAAATTTACCAATCAGTATAATTATAATTTGGGATCTCTGATTTTTAAATGAATAAGTACTACTACTAAGAGTGTGAATTTCCATGTTTGTATTTTATTTAATGTTATGGTTTTGCTAAAAGACTGAAGAGAATCAACATAAGATCTTTGTAACAATTTCTCAGCAGGTTAAAATCTGAATGTAATAATTTTTTATTTATTAATAAAACACTTTGTGTTAATGTCAAATTATTGATATTGTCATGGCCTTCTAAAGTGTAATATTGAGTCATTGACTGACTTTCTATCTACTGTAAAATATTTTGAAACTTTACAGTGTCCAATTCAATGTAGTGTTGAGCGAAGTTGGATATTCAGTGCAAGTAGATTCAAGCCTAGATAAACAATTGCTAATTGGGTATTTGGCCCTAGAAGTCACTATTTGCTTGCATTCACCAACTACAGTTTTATTTTTGTAGCAATCTACAGGCTCTGAAAGTACCAATTCTTATTGTTGTTTTAATTGTTGTTCACCTTTTGCCTCCAATTTCTTGGTTATTGGGCAACAAATAACCTGCAACTTGAAGATTATGTCTGAACTAAACGACAACTTCGTCTTACTGTAGGTTTTTTTTTATTTCTTTAGCTCTGCTTCCAGATGTAGCAATATCCTCCTATTCTTCCTTCATATACTTTCAAAAATTACCGCGATCTTGTACATAGCACTGCCGTTTGGCATAATCGCGTTTCTATTACTTCATACTGAATAAAAGCTACAGCCAAGTATTAGCTTCAATCAGAAACTGCTCAAAGCTATAAGCTATTAGTGGAAAGTTCCTAAATCAGAATCACCTATTCATTTTATTTATAATCTTTGCAATTTTTAATTTAATATTTGAAATATTAGTTCAGTGCAGAATAGTGCTGTAGAAATGGTTTGACAGGCGCGTTGGTATTTAGACAAAATCCATAGGATTGCATTCGTGTCAATCTCAAAGACAAAACTTTTATTTTTTGGTCTTTGTTAGATAATTTTAGAGCTAACTCAATTTTTAGACGTGGTGGAAATATAATGTACAGTCAAAGCTCACTTTTGAGCCAAGATCTATAATTAATGGCACTACAAACCAACGAACACATGGTAGGGCTCTACTGAATGTAGAAAATTGTGCTATTGAATGAAATTTGGGAAATTGTAAATTAATCTGTCGATGATCTTCAAACAGCCGTCGAACAAACTTGCTCAAAATGAATAATACATAATACGAAACTATCGCGCTGGATTAATTGGAACAGCTAAAAGCATTGACATTGACTAGACGAAATTTAAAGCTTTTTATATGTGTTACGCCGAATTTACGGAAATGCCTAATACCCGTATTGCGCAATATTTGGCCTAGTTCATGAAATTGGCAATGTCCTTGCTTATTCCGTAAAAATATACAAAGTATTGCTTATTATACGAATTCGGCAAATAATTCTTTGCTTTTTACGCGCATTGAGCGTAATCCAGAATTAAAGATTATGTTTGTTTTTTAGTCATGTTTTAGTGCGATGAGATAAACGTTGATAGTGTGTTTTTGTTCTGTTTTGTTTTAAAAAATATATAATATGGCTCAAATAGCAATAATAGATAATAAGAAAACTGTGTTATGGACTGAGGATTATGAAAATGAAGTAATACCGGTTTTAAAGGCAATACATGAGAAGCAACCCAATATTAATAAAAATCGTCAATTTTATCACATCAAAAGTTCGTTTAATTTAACAAACCTAGCAGGAGTAACAAAAGTATGCCGTATTAAAGATAACAGGATTATGACAACTAAGAATCACGCAATTAACGTTATTCGAGATTTGCACGTTGCTTGTGGTCATAAGGGGGAGAAGAAGACGTATAAAAAATGTGTTCATTCTTCGATTTATCACAGGGATACAAAATTGCCTTCAAGATGGACGTATTCGGTCTCCAGTCAGTGAATATCCACATTCGACCAGCGACGCTAGTATTCAATCGATTGCGACGTTCGGCTTTTCATAAGCTACATCTGGACTGATGAACCGCGTCTCTTTCTAGTTTTGATATACCATCATGGTTCATTGTTAGTCTTTTCACTAAAGAAGCTACTTGCTGTTCAACTTCCTTGTCCAACAACATTCCCTGATCAGCCATTGGGCCGTATTCATTTTTACAGTTTTTAATTTTTGATTTCTTGGCAGGTTGTTTCATATCTTTATCTTTGGTACTTTGTTTTCGCACGTTTCATACATGTCTGTGCCGATTTACAAGTGGTAGGATGTTTAGATCCTGGATTTGGAGGATATACTAAAGGCAGCCAGAAGGAACCAGATTCTACGCTATTGCCGCAGACAACATTCGATGCTCGTAGCTTCCTCCAATCAGCTTGCACATGATAGACAAAAAATCTTCAACAAGTTCAGCGTTATATTTGGAAGAAGTCTCAGAGCTCTGTTTGCAATTCGACTGAACGCCAAAAAGATTTTGGGTCCTATAGTTGTTTTTTGAAATGTTTTATATGTACCCTCCGTTGAACCCATGTGTCGATAAAAATAACTGCTGAATCACCCTGTATGTCGTTCTCAGTCTTTACATTTTTTCACCTTATAACGAGCACTGTCTAATGTCGATGAGTGTTGCCATAATAATATTAGCAAGTAAAATTGAAAGATTCAAATGCTACGCTCACACAATAGTTTATTCTATGCTGTGATACAAAATATTAAATTTATAACCATCTTAAATAGTAAATTCGGCATATTTGCCGCGTCGCAGTATCGAATTTCAGCATCTTTGAGACAACTGTCTTTTTAAGAACCGTGAGTTTAGCTATCTTCAAGCATGGGTGATGCCTTCACCGAAAATATAAAGAAATTGAAAAAAAGTGCAGTGTTTGATAGAGGAAGAAAACCATACATCATGAGAATTCATACAATTTGAACCCTTCTCTGACTTGCTGACATTCCGAAATAGTGAGTCATCCGTCTATTTTGTTAGTGATACTTCATTTCAAATAAATCTTTTTCAAGTACTTATAAAAGCGTCTTAGAGAGGACGAGGAAATACAAGAGTAATAAATAATGGTTAATTGGAGAACCAAATACTTATACATCAGAAACAGGTTTTTGGACTGATGAACCAGAAGAAAGTAGTAGACTTGAAGCAGGTAAAAAAATCTAGAACCAGAACAACAATTGAACGGAAGAGGAACTTGTGTAAAGTGTAAATAAAACCTCTAAAGCTGAACAACCTTCAAATCTGCTGACAGAATAGTCTTTAGAACGAATGGTTGCAGACAGATGTTTTAGATTTTTTCCGAGTTTTCTCTAACATGTTTTCAATAAAAAGGCACAATTGTTCTGAATAAGAAATAATTTATTGTAACCTATAAAAGATAAATATGGTACATTGACCACCCCACATCACATCTGCACGTGTCCTCTTAATCGTTCTTGTATTTCTTCTAAAGTCTTGCCTTTGGTTTCCGGAACACAGAAATAAACAAAACAAATTCCAAAAATAGTACACACAACAAAAACTAAAAACGGCACGTGCATTCCATAAGTTTCTTCGAGAAATTGAAATAATTTAGAAGTCCCTCCAATACATAATGCTGTATAGATATTTGCCATTCCAACAGCTTTAACCTTTACATTGGCAGGAAACAATTCGCCGGTCATTAAACTTGGAATTGCCATTAATCCAAATCCACGAGCTGCCGTATACATAACCATTCCAGTTAGTGGAAACCATCTCCAGTTGGACATGTCATATTTATAATGCTGGTAAGTGAAATAAGCGGCTTGTAAGATTAGGCAAATTAAAGTTACTGCGGTAGAAACCAGCAGCAAATTTCGTCTGCCAAATTTGTCAATTAATAATACACCACTAAAGCTAAACAAAAGTATTGTGGCATCAAAAACTAGTGAAGATATCTTATAAGAGATGCTTCCGTTTGCTACTTGAAAGATGATTTGATTGTAATATACAACAGCCCATCCTCCAGAAAGTTGTTGAAGTGTCCGGAGGCCAATAAGAATGAAAAACCCTTTTAAATTGCTCTTTACTGCAAATAATTGTTTTACACTGTTGGGTTCAGAAGTTTGTCTTTGAATCACCAATGAGAGTTTATTCAATTCGTCGTCGACATCATCTGTATCCTGTAATATCATTAAAGCTGAACGTGCCTTTTCTCTACTGCCCTTCATTAGGAGGTAATGGGGAGATTCTGGCATTCGAAAGAAGGTAATCAGAAACAGTAGTGGCACATAAATTGAAATATATGCAGACATTTGCAGCGTTAAGAATGAACCATAGCAGTTTATTAAAAAGACGCCGAAAACAAATGCAGTTGTGTAACTCATTCCAGATATACCTCTAATATGTGGATCGACAATTTCACAAATATATATAGGCATGCTAATATAAACAGCTCCTTCAGACACACCAGCCATAAATCTGCCTCCGTAAAGCATCCAGACTCCATTTGCATTTGCAATTGTGGACCATGCTATAATTTGCAAAGCCGCCAGTATCATTATAAAACTTTTTCGTCCGGCCTTGTCAAGAACGAGAACACTTAGCGGATCAGCTATTATGTATGCCAAAGGATATATCATAACCATATAAGAGATTTGGTCGTTGCTTATTTTAAAATTCAAATCGTTTTTGAAAAGTTTTGGTAACGCCGGTGTAGGCCAACCGGAATGGAGACCAGTACTTACTGCTAAAATTAAAACTGAAAAAGAGAGTAATTATTCAGGACAAAAATGGAAACAGTAAACTACCTGTCATGACAACTATAATTTGGGGTCTTGGATTTATTCGTGGATAACGGGCACTAATACTGAGTCTGTGCATATTTGCTTTCCATTTTGTTCTTACTTCTGTTAACTGACTGAAAAGCAAAAAAAAAAATACAAAATTTCGTTTTAGGACGTTTTAGGTCAATAAAGCACTTTGTGTTAATTTCATGTCAAATGATTGTTATTAAAAAAAAAAAAAACTGAAAACGACACTCCATGACTTTATATTTCTTAAAATTCGGTTGTAGCGAGCGATTTGAACGTTAAAATGACAATGACGTTTTAAACTTGACATTCGCTTTAGGACCTGGCGTCTCTTCTTTCTAACCTTTCTAGGTTAGTACGGATGCCTGTGGCGACCACCGATTAAACTTCACTGTAATAAAAGGCTTAGGTACCACAAAATGGCACCGATGATAAAAAAAACGACGAGCATAGGATGGATAGGATCTAGTTTTACTCGCGACTCGTTATATAAGGATTTCAATATTAAGGACGGTGCAGCGAGTAAACTCTTTAAACCTTGAAAAGAGAGAAGTGCTAGCGAAGAAGTGCTGCGCAGGTTGGTGGATCAATTCATCCACAGTGAGAAGAATGATTCTTTTTACATAGATTGTAGGTTTTGTATTTTGACGGGCCGCTTGTAGTGACTTTGTTGTTGGTCCGTGTTTGCAGACTGATTGGACTTCAGGACTAAGATTGTTTTAGGTACCTTTCCTATCTGTTTTGGCAGTATGACTTTCTAATCTGCTTGTAGGCCAAGAAAATAACTGGTAAGTTTAATAGACTTTTAAATTCTGGCTTTTGTGGTAGACAAAAGTGTTTGCATTAAAGAAATCTTTTCTTTGCATTTTCTGGAGTTGGTATTCTTTCGTGGCTTAACTCTTAAATGGTACCTAAATTGATTTTGTTTTATTTTTTTACTTTCACCTTTTTTCTCACCTATTACATCCTCTTACGCCATATAAGGATTTTTAGATTTCTTCGTATAAACAATAGGCATGATTCTGTTTAGTACTAATTAGCTTCCCAGATTCTTTTATGCGTTCTTCTACTAACATACTTACTGGATCTTGACCGTATTGGTTAATTGCGATTGGATAACAGAGAAAGAACAGTGTCTATGCCTTGACCGTGATAAATCTTTATATTGATTAATTAGGATCTTTATGAGGTATAAGCATCGTTTATTTTTATTATTAATTTTAATGGTAGATTTTGTTATCATTACTATACCTAGTTCAATTTGCGCATTGTAAACCTTGTAGCGCGAAGTGGATGAACTGAGTTATTTTACATTGTTTATTTGAGAACAACCGGTTTATTTGAAAATGTTTCTTGCTTATTGTTGTTACATGGTAATCACAAGTGTCCTAAATGCTATCCTTGAACCTGTTACGAAGAAAAGTGCAACAGGGAAAAACAATTAGTTTAGACACAACTCAATAGGCTAATCAATTTGATAATGTAAGAAAAGTATTGAATAATAATTTTATTTTACTTAAGAAAAGGAATTACAAAATGACAATTCATAATAATCATTGGTTACTTATTATATTTTTATTTTTGATAATAAAAACAAAGTTGCTCACATTGACCAGTGTTGCTAGCGACAAGGAGAAATGGAGCCCTTTTTATTACTCCCACTCTCTATTTACATAGCACGTCGAGTTGGCCGAGGCCCCAGGGAGAGCATATTGCAATTAAATCGTAGCTTAGTCGCCGCCAAAGCCTTCGTAATCATATCAACTGCCTGTAGTTCTATCGGAACGTACTCCACTTTGAGACCACTTTCTTCAGTACAATGTTTGATGTGGTGGTATCGGACATCAATGTGCTTCGAACGCTTGTAGTGTTTAGTCCCTTTGTTTGTTTTTATGGCTACCCTGTTATCCACAAAGAGAGTAACGGGGCCCTCAAACACTCCTAGCTCTTTTAAAAATGTTCGTAGCCCCTGAACCTTTTGCGCAGCATCTGAAGTGGTCACGTGCTTAGCTTGAGCTTGAGACACATCTCTGCTGCCTTGAGCTCTATGATACTGCTCTGCCAGCCATGATAGCAGTATACCTGCTGATGGATTTTCTGGTATCAACATCTGTGGCTCCAGATTTGCACCTGAATAACAAATACCATAGTCGGACGTACCTTTAAGATATTTAAGAATTTTCTTTACAGTTGTCCAATGCTCCTTTGATAGACTGTTCAGAAATCTGCTTACTTGAGCCACTGAAAACATTATGTCAGGCCTAGAGCCAATGGCCAAAAACATTAGCATACCAACTGCTTGACAACAGGGTACTTCTCCAGCTGGATTATTTTTTTGTTGTTGAAGAAAAGAATTTGGTTCAGCTGGTACCTTTGCAGATTTGGAGTCTTCCATGTTAAATAATTTTAAAATCCAGAATACATAGGACTGTTGATGAATAAAGATAGTTTTATTTGGTTCATCTCGAATGATTTCTAGACCAACATATTGATTTGGGTTACACACGGTACACTAAAACGTTCTGTTCATTACAGCTATAAACTGATCAAGAACTTTTGGATCATTCTTCATTAAAAGTTCATCATCCACAAATAAGGCTAAAGTAAGATCTTCATTTCTAAATTTGATTTTAAAAACGCTCTTGTCTGAATCTAATTTCTTGACAGAAAATTGTGATAGAAATTTTACAAAAGTTTTGTTTCAGCAGTAAGGAGATTGTCTCAACCCATAAAGACTTCTAAGCTTGCAAAGTAGATTTCCTTCTTCAACCCCAGGAGGTTGAGACATGTAAATCTCTTCCTCCAGTGTACCATTTAAGAAGGCAGTTTTTATGTCAATTGTCTAATCTCTAAATCCCTAACTGCTGCTGTTGATAATAGAATGAGAACGGAATCGTATCTCACCACTGGAGTGAAAGTCTCTTTGGAGTGGATCCCTTCGACTTGGGTGTAGCCCTTAGCACACAAGCGAGATTTGAATCGAGTTAGCCTGTCATTCGGACTTGTTTTAATACGGTAAACCCACTAATTCTTAACAATATGTCGTGTAAGGTGAGCTTTTTTCATGAACAATCCCATTCGACTTGAAGTAAAAACCAAACTTTGAATTAATATACTCAGAACCTTGATTGCTGTTGAACACCTTTAGTTGATTGCCGGTTTGCTTTTCCAATAAATTTCTAAATTCCACGAATTTTGCAAAAGCGTCACTTTTCTGTTGCACAAAATAGGCTTTTCTGTAGCTTGAGAAATCGTCCTTTAAAACAACGAAATAGTTTGCTCCATCAATAGACTGGACTGGTATTTCTCCGCAAATATCTGAGTGGATATTTCTTCTCCGAGTACTTGAGAAGTGAGGTTTGCCGTGAAAGGCTTCCTGTGTAATTTGCCAAACTGACAAACCTCACAAAAAGCTACATTTTTAAAAGGAGGAATATTAATAGCCTCATTCTGGTAAAGTTGCTTAATTTTTGAAAAACTCACATGTTCAAGGTGTTCCTGCCATAGCATCACTTGATCTTTTGTATCTCTATTGGCCTGCTTGATGTGCATCGGTCTAGAATGCATGCTGTAGCATCGATTTGGGAGTACTTCTCGTGAGGCTATAATCTCACTATTTTTGTGAACAGTCACATTGTTCTCCGTGAACGACACTGTGCGCCTAAGAGCAGCGCTAGCTCCCATTGAGAATATATTCTTATTTATTTCTGGAGCATACAGATGTTCTCACTTGCCTTTAACCAGGGCCGTTATTGGCACTGTTCCAATCCTAACAGCATAAATGATCCTATCGTCTCCCATTTGTATTAGAATATACAATGACAGTTGAGAGAACTCTTGAAATCACGTACGCTGAGAAGTTACGTGCTTAGAAAGCTCCAGTGTAGGCCAACCAAGTATTTTTGGACACTCGTGCCTCAACGTTTTTCTTCTCTGCTATAAGTACAAAATCTAGGCAATGATTCACTTCTACAACCAAAGCGTGATGAGTAATAGACCCTTGGCGTTTAGTGGTGTCACAATTGGTCGAATCATTCGTCTCCTTTTCGCTGTTTCCTTGCCGGTTAATTCTGCGGAAACATTTTCTCTTTAAATGTCCTTTCGGTTTAAAAAATAGCAAAATTTCCGCTTTGGTGAGTCAGCGCTTTTAACCTGCAGCACCGCAAGAGCTGAGGTTGACTGCTTTACATCCAGCTGTAATCGTTGCTCTTCTTTTAATAAACGAGAGGTCAAATTATCATAGGTTTGTTTGGTTTCATCTGTTGAGTCCCAAGCTGTTACAAAAACATTATATTTAGGTGGCAAACATCCTAACATCTTGGCAATTTTGTCAATATCGCTAACAGTCTTACTGACGTCTGTTAATGCTTGCCCAAGTGATTCAACATTTCCCAACAAGCTTACTATTGACGAACTTGCAGGCATTTTATAGTTAAAGAATTGCTGCTTTAAGCTTGTTTTATTTACGGATGAACGCTGCTCATGAATTAACTTAAGTCTGGTCCACATGAGAGCTGCAGTCGTACAGGTCATGACAGTTTGTTGTAACTGCTCAAACACCACACACGAAGACAAAATGAGCATAGCTTTGGCATTCTCTTTGTCTCAAGCTGCCTGTTTGCTGTATTCCTTTTCAGAACGTTTTTCAGCACCGGTAACAACTTCAGAAAGGCTTTCGGCTTTAAAAATTATCTCTAACTGGTATTTCCAGAGAGAGAATTTCTTCTCATTAAACTTTTCTATTCCATAAGAACTTACTTGCCTTTTCCGTCCATTCTGCTCTATTGTTTTTACTGAATCCGTGCAATTTGAGGTTTTATTAGACTGTCAAATAGTCTTCTGCAATATCACTTTTTACTTTACTCACACTGGGCCCATAACCTGTTGCGAAGAGAAATGCAGCAGGGAAAAACAGTTAGTTTAGACACAACTCAATAGGCTAATCAATTTTATAATGTAAGACAAGTATTGAATAATAATTTTATTTCACTTAAGAAAAGGAATTACAAAATGACAGTTCACAATAATCAATGGTTACTTATTATATTTCCATTTTTGATAATAGAAACAAGTTTGCCCACGTTGACCAGTGTTGCCAGCGACAAGGAAAAATGTAGCCCTTTTTAACAGAACCGCTACACACACTTGTGTATGAGAGCAACGTATTGAATTTCCGCTGGCACCAAGTAACTGTAGCTGGTCACTAAGGTCACCTGTAGTAGCACCATTGTTCTGTTAGGTAGCTAATTCTTTTACGGGGCCAATGTTTAAGGTGCACACCTTTTTTTTCAAATACTGTCGAAGGAAAAAGTCTAGAAGATTTAAATCAGGGCTTCGGGGAAGTCATGATATAAATTCTCCTCTCCTTATCCAACATCGTGGAAAAGTAAGTTTAGGTCTCACATCGTAACGGGTATGAAAAAACATATTTTATAGAACATTGAAAGAAATTTTTTCTGATAACCTTGAGAAAACATTCTCTAAAAGCTTAAGCTTATTAAGACATGTAAATTTAGAAGTTGTACTATATCCGATCAGGATAACGCATGACATCGTAGAGAACGTTCCATCATACGGTAATTTGTCGATATTACATTCTCTACTATGCTATATAATAATCATGCTATAAAGAAAACGTGCTCAATGAAATTGGTTCATCTCAAAGTGGTTTCTGAACCGCTTGTCAAAAATAAACCCGCCAACCCCTTTCTCTTCTGACCCTATCGTTACTTAATTAATAAAAGAAGACACACCGAGGGTCACTCTACCCTACTGCTTCTTTGCCTATTTGATATTCAATTGAAATGCCAAAATTCGTGGTGTGCTCAATATTTTTTGTTTTTGTTTAACTTTTAAATTCCCTGCCCATATTTCAGCAGCATATGAAATTCCCGGTTGTATCACCCCTTCGTATATCCTAGCTGCAGAATTACCCCTAAAGCCCCACGTTAATCTGGCTGCAGCTCCTAATCTATTTGCTAATAATTTTCCTTTTTGCGTAATATATTCTATATGGCTATTCCAAGATAACCTATCATCTATTAAAACACCTAAATATTTAATACTATCTTTGCAGTGAATTCTACCTTCGCCCATTCGAAAAGTTGGTTTTTCCTGACCTAAACTTTTACCAAAAAATAAAGCCTCGGTTTTACTCGCGTTAAATTTAAGTTTTTCATCTTTTTCCCATTGTAATAATTTACCTAACGCATCTGATCCTTTCTTTTTTAGCGCCTTAAACTGGGATGCCCTTACTATCACTAGTGTATCGTCTGCAAACGCTATGATTTCGCAACCTTCTGGGAGATCTACCCTAAATATACTTTCATATAGATTCCAGTAGATCGGTCCGGAGCACGAGCCTTGTGGGCAGCCCCTTTCTAATCTCCTGGACACTTTATTTGATAAAAGTTCTACCTGAGCTATTCTATTTGTAAAAAAGCTTCTAATTAATTTTAATAAATTTTTCGGGCATTCCCTTCGTTCTAACTCTATTATAATCCTAGGCCACCAAGCATTGTCAAATGCTCCTGTAATATCTAACGCGATTACTGCGCAATAATCTCCCTGTATTTTTGCTTTTTTAATAATTTCTATTACTCTATGTATCGCATCAGTGGTGGTCCGTCCTGATCTAAATCCGTACTGTGTATCATTAAACCCTCCTTGTCTATTAACTAAATAACTACTCTATCTGCAATTATCCTATATAATGTTTTACCTATAAGTGGAAGCAAACTAATTGGTCTAAAACTGCTAGGGTTCGAAATGTCATCTTTGCCTGGCTTCGGGATAAATTTTACATTTTGGTGCTTCCATATTTTCGGAAAAATTTCCTGTTTTAAACATAAATTAAATAATGTAACAAAAATTTTACTGTTAATTTGGAAGGCTTTTTGTACCGCGTCAGCTGTTACACCATCCCACCCTGGAGCTTTTTTCGGATTCAAGCTGATTAAGACGTCAAAAAAACTCAGGTGAACCAACTTCATAAATTTGACATTACTAACTCAGAAATTTATTAAAGCCATTTAGGTTTGACAACCTACCCGTGGATCTTTAGCGGTCCATACATGTTCAGTGGCGATGGTTCGCTGTGAACACAGCTTGTATTCTCGGCACGGCGCTTGTATAGCAATTTCCACGATGTTGACTGCCGTTATGATGACGTAGCACAAGCACAGTGTCCAACATCAATAAATTGTGAGAGCGGGTATTTCAATCCATTGTAACAGTTACTTTCTTATAAACCCTTTTAATTTGTACAGATTTGTATTTAAATGAATATTTTACTCGTTTAATATTAATATTCTATATGGTTTATATTCCCTTTGTCTCTTCTGACTCGCATGTCGTTTGGGTTGCCTACCTTTTGATCATTCATTGGAATATCAGATTTTGTGTAAAAGTGAGGCTTCATCTTTAATTCTAACTTAACTTTTTGGTTTCTTTGTTAGAGGGGCTCGATGCGATCCTGTTCAAAGATACAGACTTTGTTATCACTTTGTTATTTTTGTTTTATTGAAATCATTAGATGTAATTTTGTTTTATTTGTCAAACCATTAGGTACACATGAACGTTTATCGTACCGCGGAACACAGGGTAAAGGGTAATTTCATTTTTTTTAAAGTGTAAAGTGGTTGTACTTAAGTAACTAAATTTAATTTTGCTTTAACATTGCGTTTATGTTAATGTATCTAGCGCTTTCGGTTTTCAACGTGAGCTCGCGCGAACCTGACTGCTTGCGGATTAAGCATGCAATTTCAATCGATGGATTACTATACAAGACAAAAATTCAGCCAGAAAAACCTAAAGAAATAATAGAGATCAATGTTGCTGATGGATTTTCAATGTTACAGTTGTACGACGAAAGGTGGAGTCACCAAGACAGACGTCATGTAAAGGCCAAACTACAAAAGGAATGTGCCGCTGGAGAAGCATTTATGTGAGCCATGCATCTACGGCAAAGTATATAGGCTGCCTTTTAGGCACAGGAAGAAGTCTGGAGAACTGGTTTCGGCTGATGTTTGCGGACCTTTTGATGTGTCTTTCCAAAAAAAGGTATGTGCCAATTTTCTAAGACAGCTTTACTAAATCTCGTCACTGTTATCTCTGAAAGGGAAGTCAGAAGTAAAGCTTGTTCTAAGAGACTTCCTTCAGCATGCCAAAGTAATGGGGCACACTGTAAAAAAGTTTTTAAGCGATAATGTGGCAAGCTAGATAATAAAGAAATTAGAAATATGCTACAGGCAAAAGGTATTATATCAAGACTAACAGCGCCGTACACACAAAACAGAATAGCGGCAGCAAAAGAGAATTTAGAACTTGCATTAAAATGGCCAGACCTTTCAAGTATTTAAAAAGTGAGGCACATTTTTCAGCAGCAATGTAGGCAGAGCTAGATGGCGCTGTCACATATATTTTAAATAGGACTGGAAAATCCTCTGTAGAAGCTGTATATAGGCAAAAAGCCTAGAATAAAGCATTTACGCATTATTGAGTCTGCCTGGTATGTTCACATTCCAGCACAGAGACGCCGGAAAATGGACAATAAAGCCATTAAGGGTTATCTAGTTGGTTACAATGGCGAAAAAAGATACAGGATCTAGTTAAAAGAAGACAATAGGGTAATCCTCTGCAGAGACGTCACATTCAACGAAATGTCAGGTCAGTGCGAGAAACGTGTAAAATTACCAATGAAAGATATAGAGCGTCCAAATGAAAAAAAGCAAATTGAGAAAGAAGCAAGACACTCCAGATTCACACAAAAAGGCAGTGAATGGGAAAAACAATCACCATTGGAAGAAAGCCATAAATCAAGAGATAAAGTCACATCAAGAGAATGATACGCGGGAGTAGCCATTTTACCAAAGAAAACTAAAGCCATTCCTTGCAAGTGGGTTTATAAAGTAAAAACCCATCCAGAAGGTAGGATTGAGAAGTGTAAAGCCAGACTTGTAATAAAAGGTTTCAGCCAGCGACAAGAAGTTGACTATTTTCAGACATTCAGTCTAGTTACAAAACTGAGCACAATCCGCTTGATGCTCAGCATTGCTGCAAAATAAAATATATGTACTTATCTACCGTAGTTTGACGTCTCAACTGCATTTTTATATGGTGATTTAGAAGAGACCATTTATATGCAACAACTCGAAGGATACAAAGATAATTCTAAAAGATGTGTAGGTTGAAGCGTAGCCTTTACGGGTTAAAACAAGCCCCAAGATGTTGATCAAACCCTTCAGCACATTCCTTCAGCGGGCCGGTTTTGAGATTAGTGATACTGATCCATGCTTGTATATTAGGCAGACAGGAGACTCAAAGATAATATGAGTACTTTACGTTGATGACGGGCTAGTAATGTCCACTCAGCAAGAAACTGAGAAGTTAGAACGAGAATTTAAAATCACAGTGAAAACAGCATCTTATTCCTTGGCGTGAAAATTGAACGCTTAGAAAACAGATCAATAAAAATAAGTCAGTAGGCCTAGTCCAGAAAGATTTTAGATTGGTTCGGCTTTCAAGCCGGTTGCAACTTCAATGACTAAAGAGACTGTAGAAGAAAACAAGGAAAAGGGGACCAACTTTCCTTACCGCCAAGCAGTTGGTGCACTAATGTATCCGATGATAGGTACAAGACCTGATCTAGCTTTCAGTGTAAGTCTTCTCTCCAGATCGTTGGACTGCCCGAATTCTGAAGACGTCAGTAGATTGAACAGAGTTTTAAGATGCATAGCAGGCACCACTGGCCTAGGGATTACGCACAGACCAGATGGAAACAGTAATTTTGAGTGTTTCAGCGATGAAGACTTTGGAGGTTGCAACAAGACCGGCAGGTCTACATTGGGGGTAGCAGTGATCTACGCAGGTGGTGCAATTTCTTGGCTGAGTCAGAGGCAAGCTCCACCACTGAAGCAGCGCTCGTTGCGGCCAACAGTGAAAGTAGTAATCTGGTTGACCAGACTTTTCGTCCTCTTAATAAAAAAAATCTAAGAATATGGGAAAGTATTGAAGTGTTGCCTCTTCTATGTTTGTATTCTTAGATTACACTTTAATAAATAATTTAGGCAACCCTGTGAGCTGTCATTCTAGTTAGTAGTATATATGTCAGTTTATTATTACTCTTTTGTATCTAATAGGAAATACAGAAGTAATCTTTTATC
Organism: Ignelater luminosus; assembly: GCA_011009095.1. Classification (NCBI taxonomy): domain Eukaryota; kingdom Metazoa; phylum Arthropoda; class Insecta; order Coleoptera; family Elateridae; genus Ignelater; species Ignelater luminosus. The sequence goes on from VTPC01090900.1 coordinate 213,925, forward strand.
CATTTTTAATCTGCAAAAATAGTGGTGTTTATTTAAAACTTCAATAAATAACTATTAGGTGTACGGGATTGACACCCTTTTCATTTTCTTTGCTTTTTAGGTTCCTTTACAGCTGCAGGATTCACGTTCCAGCCATTCAGCTGAACGTAAGTTTAGTAAGTTTAGGAAATCTGTTTGTGCAGACGTGCTGCAGTCTCGGCATTCTAACTAACTTTCTTTTATATCACATCGTACACTAACATCATGTCTGCAAGCTCTTTGTTGCTTTGCTTGTAATGCGCAAAAAAGAACAATGAAACTAAGCCTAACAGAAATAATACATGTATAAATAAAAATCAAACTAGAGCAAGAAGGTAATACACTAAACAATACCTACAACTATCAAAAATAACATAACTCCACAAACAACAAAAATGTAACAAAAAGCAAAAGCACAGCGATAGTATTATAATGACGTTGTGATAAGAACTCAACCAAAAATTGTACTGACCTTACTCAATCACGTTAAGTTCGATTTTTTTATTTGCCGCAGTTTGCAATATAAGCATGATAAAAATCTTGTTTGAAATGTTAAGATATGCTGAACTTGGAAAAATCCACTTGACATTAACTGAAATAAAATAAATTAGTTTGTATCTCAGACTAAGAATACACAAGGTACCGAGCCAATTTATTCATAAAAAGGTGAAGAAAACGTTGTCTGTTTATGATTTTATTAGTGTAAATCATTTTTAAGATTGTTAGGCGGAAATTACCGAAGAACTGTGTTGTTACGTACAACGATTACCGTGCAAATTTTGACCAGTTCGACCTTCGCGTTGAACTTAATCGTGTATATGAATTATTCAACACATGTTTACATTTTGATTTTAAACGTTTTTCGAAGTGATTAACGAATTGTGTGCGTGTTTTTACTTTTATCAGACATTATGGTGCGTCAATGCATTCTATGTAAAAGAACAGACAGGAAAGAAAAGGATAATTCCCTTCATAGGTAAGAAATAGGAAAGTAAATCTTACAAGTTGTTGTTTATGTTAGTTGTTATTAGCAGCGGCGTGCTATACTGAATTTTTACACGAAACTTTCAATTAAAAATAAAAATTAAAAAAACGTAGACGAACAAGTTTCAAGTAGCATTTCATATTTATAATGAAATGTATTTTTAAAGCAAACAAAAAATATTTAATATTCTTATACCGGGTATTTGATTCTAAACATTAAAATGGTACGGCACTGACGTTGACGGAATTGTTTATTGTTTTCCGTCTAATTTTCGAGTAGATGGGGGCTTCACATTTACGTATCGGTACATCGTAACTAGCTCTGTCTATCTTGTATATTCTTAGTGTGAGGTTTACATACAGTGTGTCTGAAAAGTATGGAATATCCTATATATTTCAGTAAATATGCATTTTTTGGAAAAATGTTTCCTATAAAAGTTGTTTAGTGTTTAGTTTTACATCACAGGGCAATACCAAATAACTATTTTTTAAAAAAACAAAAGCACAACTAATAATGCTTCAGTTTTTTTTAATGGGAAGGTATCCCTTTATTGTACTGATTTGATAGATAATGTTTTTCTCTTTTCAATAACGTAAAACTTTGATACACTTGCATAAGTAAATTGTGATTAAAACGCAAAAAATTGTTTGAAAGTTTATTTCAATATTCATCTGTTACGAATTGAAAATTTTGTATAACTACACCCTACAGTTCATAGAAAGTGTTCAAAGTGTGCACCATTCACAGCTTGGCAACGATAAAGTCGTCCTACAAATTCGTTTACTGCATTTTGAATCGTTTCTGGTGTGATAGCTCTAATCTCTGTTCTAATACGGTCTTTTAGAGTTTCAATATCTTCAGGCATATCGACATATCTCTTATTTTTGAGATGGCCCCACAGAAAAAAATCAAGTGGACTTAAATCCGGCGAGCAAGCTGGCCATTCTACTGCACCTCTTCTGCCTATCCATCAATAAGGGAAAGTATTATCAAGAAACTGTCGGACATTAATTCCGAAATGAGGAGGAGCCCCGTCTTGTTGCAACCATATTCTGTTATGTGGTACAGCTTTTTTCAAAAAAATTGAGAATATACTAGGTCGGTAAACGTACGTTGGGTTGCCTAAAATCTCATTAAAGGTTAGCGCATGTCAAACGAGAAAACTTGCATTTCTTTAAGGAAATAACTACTTTCATAAAGCGCGTTTCACATTATACTATTTTTGTCTAGATTCTATTTCGAGTTTCGTTCGAGAAATTTCTAGCCAATTCTAGTATAATGTGAATCTGAAACTGGTTTTCGATTTTGG
>VTPC01090901.1:0-13142 GCA_011009095.1 Ignelater luminosus
TTATTCTTTGTTTCCGTGATAAAATGTAATTTCCAACTGCTGAATTTTATTACGTGTATACGTTCCTTTGTTAGCGCTCATTTGTAACACAGTAAGCCTTATTCATTCAGAATTGTAAAATGTTATTATCGTTACTACCATTATTCACAAATCTCCTGAATTCCAATCCGATCTTGCTTTGTCTATTAAAAACAAAACAGAAAATATAAATTTATTTTTCACGTTCTCTGAACTGCATTCAATGATAAATTAGTTCGAATAATGTCAAGCACACAATAACCCAATTCCTCAGTAATTTAAAATTAATATTCTTATCATTAATGCTGGTTAAGTACACGCCTGAAGCTATGATAAATTAATATATTCATATCCGTTAACACTTCAAAGGAGAGGAAATTAATAATTAAACCAAAGTAGCTGTTCTTGCTGTGCGTGTTGTTCCTTCTCCACTTCGCTACCTTACATATCCACCATTTACATAATTTCACCCTTAAAACAAGCCTGTATAGTGAATCTAGCGTTATTCACTAGATTATATTTATGTATGAATCTCATTTTTTAAAAATTTTAATAAACCATCATGTTGTTCAAAAGATTAAGGCACAGTTTGTGAGCTTCCTGATTTTAAAAGAGGTAAACATTCCTGCTCATACTTGTAACTTATCTACATAAATGTATGCTATGCTTTTTGCTGTATTAATTATATTATCACGTTTTATGTAAATACACATTCTGTAAAATCAAGTAATAAGGATTTTGCATGCGTGTGCCCTATATTTTGTTTTGTTTCTAGAACAATACATGTAGGATTTGTAATTACGCCAGAGAATATTTAACTGGTTTTGTAATAGTCGCAAAGAAAAAAACAGTTCAAGGAAATAACCGTATTGTTATTTAAAATGGATTACATGTTATGGTCTAGATGCAAACAAGTGGGGTAAATAATAGCATGACAGTTGATTTTAGTAACTGTAATAGATGGGCATATTGTACACTGTATATCAGAGGCAATTTCTCAGTTTAGATTATGCCAAAGGTCGGATCCTATAAATTCGTAGATAAATACAGAAAACAATAATTAAATCTTCTGATGATCCAGTAACAATTTATTATAGATACAATCTTAAGTTTACCTTTATGCGAAAAAAAACTGATAGTCATCTGGAAAATAGAATTAAAATTTCATTTGTCCATTCTTTACTGCATTAAAGATGCAAAAACTTACTAGAACTAGAACAAGAATGTTGTTATGACACTATGACACTAGAATGTACAATCTGAAATTTACCAAAAAGGTTCCATAGCTTACAAGAATGTCGTTTCAAAAAATGTTGACCACGTTCACGTACGAAGTTATATGCAGATCAAATGAAGTGGCAGCCAGTCTTAGCATCGAACCATGATGCACTTTCTTGTGTAAGCATAGGAGATATTTAATTCTGAAATTAATTTCAATACAAGCACGCAATTGCTGCAGTCGAGCCCGAGTAGCTTTGTAAAGGATTCCAAATATTTACTTAGCCACTGGAGCCCAAAACGTCAAATCTGTTTAAAGAATTTGCTCAAAAATAGGAAGATTGCATCTGTCACAGTTCATCCAGCCACTAAGGTTCTGGATCTATCTCAAGGATTAAACCACCATGCCCAGTATGGTATCCGAAACGTGCTCCTGCCCTGAGTCAGTTCATGGCACTCAGCCATCACCTCGACAGACAACATAATTCTTTGAAACTAAGTCAAACTATTGCACTATGAATCCAGCATCACTTCATGAAAAAAACATTCTCTTCTCATCATTGGGGAAAGATATTCATTGTCCATCAACCAAAAACTCTCTTTCAGTCAAAAGAAAAAAAAAGATGCTAACGCATTTTCTTCATCACTGCTTCTCATCAGTTCATCACAGCATTCATCAACAAAAGTGAATAAAGTACAGTTGCAAACGAGCCACCATCCAACTTATTCAAACCAACAATTTATGGGGAATGACATGGTTGCTTGTGGAAAAAACACGATACAGCAATCTGCTACAAAGTCCTACTCGTAGTTGTGCTAGAAATTCTAAATGTTAGCGAAGCTGAGGCTCCTCTGTCTTGCCGTCATTGTAGATTCGAACAGCGTTATCGCTTCAAAGACTCAAAGCGCTGTAAGAACATACCACAGCAACCACCAGATTAAAGTAAAACTATTTCTATTAACTAAACCCGAAAAAGAGGCCAAGTTCTCGATCGAACGCACACACCACGTAACAAAACAGGTTAGTTCCACCAGGAAATTCCTCACGGTATCCAGAAGATAATCACAAAGTCTCGCTGCTAAATGTTACGATCCCAGTTACTGGACAACAGAATTTATTTACTTTAGGATTATATTTTTACTCGTGGGTTTTTCAGATCCGACAAACATGTCGTACTCAAGGCTCATGAAGAGTACTATAACGCTTACAAAAAGCACCAAAACGCTTACGAAAAGCACCCAAAAAGCTTACGAAAAACACTTAAAATAAACCCACTGTAAGACTTGATTTTTAACAACGAGATCGGAAGACGCCGAGCCCGCTTGGGCCCGGTATTCGCAGAGACATCCGCCTTTCACGATGTTCCGATTTTGATTCCCCAAGATGATTTTATACATGAAACAATTTGAAATAGTAAAGAAGCTGGTTGTACACTATATTATCAAATAAAACACAGACGATCAATTAAAAATGGAAAATTATCAGACCTTATGTCTTTAATGCAAAGCTGTCTTCTGCCCAGACATGAATTTGCACACGGCAAGCAGTTTTTCTTAGAAATAGACGCGAATGTAAACAAAATTTCCTTGAATTGATAATGACAGAAAAATATACTAAAGATCAATAAACAGTCTTGAACTAGAACAAGGCACGTTTTAGTAATAAAAATTGCAAATCAAATTAAATGAAACCTAAATAAAACTTTTTTACAACGAAGAAATGATCTCATTGACAACAAAAAAAAACATAAAACAATTTATTGAATTCATTTTACGATAAAAGAAAGTAATACATTTGAATGCAATGCAAATACTTGAACGAAATCTGAGTTTAATACTTAAGATGCACCCAGAAATCCATTGAGTTCACGAAAGAAGGTAGATCTGTGCATAATTTTCATTAACATTTAAAAAATGTCACAATCTACCTCTGCTGTTAATAAACTTAAAAAGAGTTTACAGATCGCCTTGCCAGAGACGATCGAGTCAGCTTCAAAGCTTTAATTAATCCTTAAGTGCTGCAGTTGAGCCTGAGTAGCTTCGTAAAGGATCTAAGCCCTTCACATACATAAAATCTGTTGCAAATAGGAAAACTTCAATTTACTGAACCAAGAAGAGTTCACCATGCCATCATGTTAAAGAGGTCCAAATCCGCTTTGAAGATTCTAACGACTACAATCAAATCTATCGCAACGAAGCAAAAATCAAAAAGAGATGGGTCAAAATATCTCAAAGCTGAGCAAATAGTCAATCAAAAAGTTATTATCATTCCAAGCCTGGTAATTTTTAACTATCGACTAGAAAGCGCCAGAAAATCAAGATGGTTAAAAAACCAAGTAGCTTTATGATCAAAAGAGAAGTTTAATTCTTCAATCACCAATTTAAAGAAACCAAATTTAATGACTTTTTCAATGAAAAATGTCCAGCCTATTTAATTATTTAATTTTATTATTACTCTCAACTAACAAGATTCGTACTCCACAGACATTTTTTGCAAAGAGAAACCATTCATTTCAACTTAAATAAGTAACTCTCATTTTAAATCTTCGGAATTATCAATACATGTGCAAAAATGACTAAAAGTGTCTCTTCCTCTAAAACTACCTTCGTAGCAGCATACTAACAAAATACTTTGCAGAGATATTCAATGTTTAGATAATCTGAAGTGTTGTATAAAATATAACTTAAGGCAATACCGGGACATCGAATATCTTCAGAAGCCACGTGACCACTTACTTAAAAGTGGTGCGAAATTTTATTTTTCAACGTTGGCCACACAACGGAGTAACGCCCCCGCGGGTGCATTTCTAACCTAAAATTACATCGGCGTGTGTAGGTTCTGTGATTTATTGTTGTTTCTTTGTTTTGCTTTTTTACAGTTAATTTTGTTCTGTTTAAATATCAGTTTTTTTCAAGACTAAATCTGCCTTTTGAGAGTTAATCGAGGTAAGTTTGATTTAACGCATTCAAAGTGAGATAATAAATTTGAAATATTTAAGTTTTTATGTAGTTTCACCGCATATCCAATACTACGCCCCGCGGGAAAATTACATTATGTTTATTACAACAGAGCTGTTAATAGTGCAAAATGTGTTGCCTAACCAACAGTAAATTTTGTGATCACGTGGCTTCCGGAAATATTTGATGTCTCTGTACACAATACTAACCATTAAAGGTAGCGCCAAAAACAAATATCCGAAGGATTCCAATTGGAATTTTTAGAAAGATGTATCACAGGACCTGTTCGTATCTAAATATTTCTCAATAAACGTTTGATTTAAAAACTTTCTCACGGCAAAATTAAAATGTGCCACAGCACTCTCCTTCTTAAACTATATGTTGAGATTTTGATCTAGAAACACATTTTCTAAAAGAATAGGCTCTTTACATTGCGTTCGTTGTAGGGTTAGCTTTCGCTGTGCCCAAAATTCGCTTTTCCACTTTAGGTGTACAGAGACACACGAACTTGACCGTCCAGAATCAGTATCCGATGAGAAATCAAACAGCAAAGTCCGTTTACAAAACGGTTTTCACTCTTTTATCACCTTGAGTTAAAACATTTTATGCTGACATGACAATTGAATCAAATTTTTGTTTGGATTAGGAAGGAGGCAATAGCCACCTCTGGCTTTCTCCTCAAATCACGCCTATAGATGTATAGGCTTTAGGAGAATTTAGAAGGCATTATGAATTTTAGAAAAACTTGGCATACAAACAAGACAAAGACGAATGAAGGAACTCGAACAAGATTTTATGGTGGGATAGCACTTTATCATTTTATTGTTATTATGTGGTTTCGAGTGGAAGTGATGTGTGGTAGATGCCTTCAAGAAAAGGAAGCGTTTTTTAATTGTGCATCTTTTGATCATCTTGATGTTGTTGTTGACCTTTTTCTTTTTTTTTGAAAGGCAACGATTGGTAGCGGTAGAGAAAAAAGGTTCAAAATGTTCTAAAGTATAGGCTTTTGGTGGTTTGGCTTGTAACTAATGTTACAGTTGTATGGATTTGAAACACGCATCCACCAGAAGTACTTCGACTCCATAGCGTACTTTCACCGAAGAGTAGAAGTAGCCCAAGTTGAAGATTCTCTTGCCGACGGTCCTCTCTTCTCCTAAACAACTCGTGAGTGTCACAAAAGAGGGCAAGCTCCAGTTAAAGGCAAAAAGAGATTCCCTGCTCCAAGTTAAGAAACCTTGTGAAAGAGGTAGGGTTAGAAGAAATTCGTTTAGGTTTAGATCAAGTTAAGTGTTTACCACTTTATGCTTTTGAGCGTGTTAGGAAAATAAAGTGAGGTTAACATAGTAGAATTGTCATTTCCTTTTATTTACGTAAGGTTTTATATTGATTCTTGAACGTATTGAAACAAGAACACAAGAACAAAACAATAAAATTAGAAACACGCACGAACGACAAGAAAATCAAGTTTTTAATCCAATAAAGCTTATCGGATCAGAGGTTGTATCTGAGTTTAAGTTTCCCCTACTGAAAGTGCAATATCAACTACCTATCTAATTTTCAGTTAACACAGAAAATCGTTTTGTCGAACGGTTAAGATCACTGTAATTTATCAATGCCGCCATTAGAGTGTTAAACATTTGCTTTTTAACGACATAACATATCCATTACTAAAAATTTCTCTTTTGTTCCATTATTGTTCATTGTATGTACCTTCATTTGTTATGCATCGATTGTTTTTAATATTTTTCTTTATAAAAAATTCAATTGTTTTGGCATATTTTGTAGTTTGATTACATTTTATTACATGAACTATTTATTAACATTTATTACTTTTGTTTTCTAAAGAGTATCAATATTCATTACTAACAAAAAATTATATTGACCTTGTCGATTTTAATATTGTTTTTGTCGTTCCGATATAATGGACTGGTTTTTAATGGTTTGTACCCTGCTATTGATTTTCTACTCTATTAAAACAAATAAACATCTTGATTTGTTTATTTTTAATTTGTCTATAACCTTTAGAATTTTCAAATTACCTCCATTGTCCCATTATTTTCTTTTGTTTATTAAAATTTACTTTTGATCAGGTTGTTGAAGCAAGAAAATAGAAGGAAGTAAAAAATCAGTCACATTAATAATTCTCGTTTTTTGAATTCTCCTTTGTTGATTTACTCGATACTAACATTAGATTTATCAGTAGAAGTTAGGAAAAGTTTTTCACTGCAATTAATATGTATGATGCGCATTTTTCCTATTTAAAGTTTTATATTCGAAACATTATTCAAATTTACTGTATTAATGTATTCTTTTCTTTTCTAAGTAGAGAGTAAATTATTATTCCTTTACTGTCCTTAATGGGCTTCATATAACTGTTTTTCTGTAAAAGAAAAAAATTGTATTTTTATTGCTTTGACGTCATAGACTATGACGTGCCATACTAATAATGAATGATGGTATTTTAATACCCATCAAGAAAGATATATACATTTTTATTGTAACCAGAAAATTAGTTATAATGAGTTCAACTCTGAACTCAAGCTCTACAAGTCACCGATTCTTTCATTTACCAAAAAATCCCATTAATTGAACCTGAATCCTTATAAATTCTTGAAAACGTAGTTCCACTTTGAATAATATCCCCAAGTCATGCAAGCACACGGAGTTTCACATGAAATGTAAACGGGCTTTACCCTGAAATCTTCTTATGAATGCTAAAGTAAAGCTATTTAAATTTTTCATGAATGTAAGATGAAACTTTTTCGTGAGATTTAATATGTCAAATGGATCTAGTTAAGATTAAAATGTCGTTTTTGAAAAATCATGAGAATTTTCTTGCTTTAGCTACAAAGTAGGGGATCAACAAATGGGACAAATTTAGCATCTGGACAGTTACAAAATCCTCTTTTAGAGTTTTTTTTTATTAAAACCAGTGTCTAATATGAGTGAAATTTACAGTTTTGTATGTTTAAGTAATAGCAATCTTAATCAAGAAAGAGTGAGTCCATAAAATTCTCCAAATTTGTTAATTTAAATTTATAAAACATACATCCTGGGATTTGCATAGAAAAGCTACAATCAATTTTATTAATCGCTTGGAATTTGTATTGTCATACGTCAAAGCGACAGCACCGAAATATTTCATACCCAGCTGCACTTCAAAAGCCATGGGGTTCCAATTTGACATACCCTACAAATTAGATTTCACGAAAAGTTAATTTGTAAACAAGTTAAAATAGAAAAGAAGAAAAAATTTCGATTCTTGAAAATATTATAAAAACAATGTAGTCTTAATTTTTTAATATTGGAGCAGTGAAAATTGCAAGACGTAATAGTTCTTGTGACTTAATAAACATCTAGCATTCAACATCTAAAATATGGTCATTTACATTACCTAGTTGTTTAATAATAAGGACATTAAAACAACTTATCACATTCATTACAATTTACAGTCACAAAAACCTGTCGATACGTTCTCTATATAAAATATCAAACTAAGTTGATGACTTTCAACTATGAATCGCTACGCTTAGTCAGTGGAAATTACTTTTACTAGCTTAATACTATGAATTTTCTGATATTAAATTTCATTTTACCAAAATAATGGCATTATATTAAATTAAAGAAGAAGATGTAAATGATGCACAAACATCCCAAGGAATCAAATTTGTCACAATACATTTTAGATACATTATTGCCCTCGTACTCAAATATCTACATATCTTAAACGCCTACATTCAAATAAATCAATAAATAAATTGGTTGTGTTTTCATATTACTTAGTAATTTATAAGAAATTGTATACTGCTCTGTATTATGTACAATTATTGTTTTTTCTCAACCATTATGTTAATATTATCTCTCTTGTTTTTCAAAATTTAAATAAAATAAAAAACAAGATTACATCCAATATTACATATGATACAAACTACCAAATAAATAATTAAATTACATTGTACAGGTTGAAAATACTTTGTTTCTAAACTAATTACTAAATAATCAAGGAATTTTAATTTGTAGTTTTTATATCTTCATCCGTGCGTACTCAAAATATGAAGAGCATTTCTTCTAGAAGTACACACACATACATATCTAAAAATTTATTAATCTGAAGTACGATACTGCTCTTATCCTACTCGGCGCGACATCTATTATAAAAGCGCAAAATTATCCTCCAACATAACTTTATTTCCGAACTAGTTTTCCGCTTTATGCAAAAATTGGTTTACTTGTTAATAAAATTATAACTATACGCTGGTCAAACGTTTGCAGATTCATCTTGAAGATACTGAAAACTAAATACTGAAAGAAATATCTTTCAAACTCTGGATGGTCTAAGAAAATTTAATTAACCTATAACTAATAATTCTTTTATCGTAAGAAAATATTTACGAGAAAACTAGATTAACTATGAATTAAAACACATAGTATGCTACGATTACTTACTGATTTTCCTTCTAATCAATTACAAGAAAATGGATTTGATAGCTTGAGCATCAAGAGCGCGATACAATGTTAATTATTGTAAAAATTAATCATAACTTTTAAATAAATAAAACAACATTTAAAACCTGACTGTGAAGGTTAATCGTTTTATTATATTAAGCTGAAAACGGCTTTATTCATACACAATAATTTCAAGACTCTCGTGAATGTACAGAAATTGATTACTTTCAGTTGTACCCGACACTGCATCGAGCTGTCGCTCCTCTACTCTGCTCCTTTTTGTCACTTCTAGAGTTTCTTTACTCCGATTTTCGTCGTACACCAGTTCTTCACTCTGGCTACGTCACGCTAAGGCGTTGCTCTTCTCTTAACCCTTTTGGGATAGAAACAGATCTGACCGCTTGCGGTGACCACCGATCGGTTTTACGGGTCGACCTGTGCACTCCAATGCGGTAGCCCAAAGATAGATGTCAGACTTAATCCTTTTTTAACCTCCTTAAAAGGATAAAAAACAAACACGTATCGAGCTTTGTGGTGAATCTGAATAAGTCGGGCTTTCTCTTCTTTTTTGCTTCTTTTCTAATATTCTTAAAAACGTGTCGGACTCCACCTTCCAGCGGGTCACATGTTGCGACTCTGACTTGGTCTTTGCCCTTCTTTAATCTTCTTAAAGAACCAAATACAGTACGGACCAAGTTCTGTTTACTAACAAACTACCTGGGTGGCCCAAAGTCGGGTTTCGCTTTTCAACATACCTAAGGTTGTGTTTAGTCTTTTCTTACCTTATTAATAGAGCAAAGAAGCTGTCAAGCTTCGCTCTGAACTGGTTTCATTTATTTTCTTCATCTTTGAATTATCTTGAAAAAGAAAAGGGAATCGCGCTAGGTATGTATCCAATGGACCACCTGCGGTGGCCTAAGGTCAACCTTCATTTTATTTTAATTTTCATAGAAGAGCTAAATACAACATGGGTCAAATTCTGTTCACCAACGTACTCTTGTAAGATCGCCCTCAATAGGGTTTCTTTATTTTTTAACTTCTTGGAATAAAAACTGATGTCACACTGTGCACAGATACAAACGCGTGTCAGACTCAATTTTTCAACGGGTTACCTGCGGTACATTGAGTCGGGCTTCTTTCCTCTCTTTTAGAATAGAAATGGGTGTCAGCTTGCGTTTTTCAACGGGCCACGTACAATAGTCTAAGGAAGGGTTTGCCATTCTTACTTGGGTTAAGCTTAGTCCTTTCTTAGTCTTTTTAAAAGAGTTAGATGCGAATACTTGTTGGACCGTACCCACCTGTGGTAGCCCTTAGTGGACTTTCTCTTCTCTTAACTTTCATGGAATAGAAAAAGATTTAAACGGGCCGGTTTCATATTTCCACTAGCCATCTGTGATGGCCTAGGTTAGGTTTCGTCCATTTTAATCTTTTTAAAAGATCTAAATATCCTCCAACGGACCACGTGAATCTCTCAAAGGCGGGTCCAACCTTCCTAAGGGTTTGCTATTCTTACTCGGGTCAAGCTTAGTCCTTTCTTAGCCTTCTTAAAAGAGTTAGATACGAATGCGTGTTGGGCCGTACCCACCTGTGATAACCCTTAGTAAACTTTCTCTTCTCTTAACCTTCATGGAATAGCAAAAAATTGAAACGGGCCGGTTTCATATTCCTACTAGCGGTAGCCTAGGTTAGGTTTCGTTCATTTTAATCTTCTTAAAAGATCTAAATATCCTCCAACGGACCACTTCAATTTCTCAAAGACGAGTTCAATTTGTTTAATGGCCACCTGCAGTGGTCTAGTGTGAGAGTTTGCTTTTTTTAGATTTTTGCTAGATATGAACACGTATAGGGCCAAATTCTTCAAAAGGTCACGTGCAGTGTTGCGCTACGTATTCTAACGGACGGGTTGTACTTTCCTGGTGGCTACCTGCAATAAACCAGGGTTCGGTTTTTATGTAGAGCTAGATACAAGTACGTTTCGTTCCACCTTTTAATTTCGTCTTGATTAATCTTCTTAAAAAGACTAAAAACAAACACAGGTAAGGTTTCGTCCACCAGAGGCCACTAACCGTGACCCAAACTCAAGCTTCGCCGACCATTATTATTTTTAAGAAAGCTATAAATACGGCAACACAGGTTGAACTCCGTATTGACAATTATACTTCTAGCACTCCAGCGCACAGCACTAAATGCTTCAGGTTTCTGCATCTCTCAAGTGACCGAAAAGACGACCCCGGTGGCCATCTACTCTCCTCGTTTTGAGGAACGCTTAACATTATAATTTAGCATTTGAAATAAAAAATTTTAAGGTATGGTGTAGATCCATTGCTTAAGGTATTATATTTAAGTAAGTAATGTAGGTACTTCCATAAGTTTTTATTGAATTTATGTATATTTCACTACCGGTTTCGACAATTAAGTCATCTTTAGATCTAGATACCTACATTACTTACTTAAAAAATTTTAATTTGAATCCCATGCTCTTAGTCGGCAGCCTTGGGCATGAGTTAGGAACAAAGGCTTAAAATGGCTGAATGCAAGGAAAAGATCTTATTTTAGTCTACTGATCTTTTGGGTTATCTTCTTAGTGAATCTAAATGAGGACTTAACTAGTATACAAGTAATAAATGACTCTGAAGTATCTTATCAGAATGAATGATACATTTAAAGACAACGCGAATCTAGTCTAATTAGCTCTAAATGTACTACAAACCTATTAACAAAATCAACAATATGTTATTTGAATTTTATTGTTTAATTCTTAACAGAGCAGTACACGCATCAAAAATTTGACTTATTAAACAACATCGCAATTATGAAGAAAGGAAATAACATACATTATAAGTTCAGAAACAGTACCAATGTTCACTCTCTTTATTATGTGGGATAAATGATCTTTAAATGAAATAACTGCCAAAGTATGTTTTGTTAAATGCGAAATAAGCTTGAAAGAGCCTTAAATTAGTGTTTTACTGTAACATTATTAAACTAATAATTTTCTAACTAAAAATATTTATCCTGCATTAAATCAGATTTTGTCTACATAAATGTAGCTTTAAATCACTTAACCCATTAGCACTTTTTTGTAAAATCCATTTCTGGTCGACAAGCTTATGTAATAAAATGCAATTACCAAAGCTTTCTTAAGAGTTTGTAAATGTTGTACAAGAGTCTTGTATGTGTAGTGGTTTTATTATTGTTTCGAAAGATCTTTAAAGTATGCAAATTTTGGACAATTGCGTTTTAAACTTTTTGGTAATGTAACACTAACTACCTCTAAAGAGACTAACTACCTCTAAACTAAAGTGGAATTTGTTGAATTTAAAGTAAGTATGAAGTGTAAAGTTTAAATCTGCATTTGTAGGTAAATAGTTGTAAGAAACAACAGTTGTTCTCAACTTCTGAAATTCAAATGAACAGCATGGAGTTACTTGTTATTTAATGCGCATTTATAATGTTAAGAGAAACTGCAAATTGTTCATTTATGTCGTTTTTGTCTGCCAAATAAAAATTTAACCTTTCTGAGATATTTTAGGTTATCTTAGGGCTGAATTTAAGAAAATCTCTATATTTCTGTGTAGTACTTAGTGCCTTTATCTTTGCTCGTGTTTCCACAAAAGTGAACCTTAATCGACTTCATTTCGTTAAAACCCAGCATTTTTAGAGATCAACTTTTGTCATCTCATGATGAATAATCATTACAGGTTGAAAAAATTGCTTCAAACTAGGTACTGTTTGTTCTGGATGTCTTATCGTTACAATAATATAAAAACAGAAGAATGAAACATTATTATTGTAACAAATTCATTGCTCTTTCATTTTTGTGTATAGCAACAGAACACAGAAAATAGTTGAGGAATAAATTGGGAACAATGTAGTGCTTATCATATCGCAAGCTTCATTTTTTATTGGAAATATAAATCCTTCCAAATCCTGGTGTTGGAATTTTAGTAGGAAAATTATTTTTATCTCTCTAACAACAAAATGTTTGTTTGGTTAGATTTTTATATTTTTTGTGCAATACAAGTTAACCTTTCAGGTTTTTAATTATACAAAGTACGCCTGAAAAATAAGCAGATTAACTGTGAACTCAAATAAGCTGAAAGTAAGTCTTGGAAAAACTAAAATAACAAAACTGCAAAAAATTTAATTTAATAATTTTGAATAAAATTAAAAACTGGAATGTGGGTTGCTCTATCTTAAACATCTGTGAATTTTATAAATGTTTTTGCTAAAATAAAAAAAGTCCAAAGTACGATATGTAAATAGCATTACATATTAAAAATTTTCATTAGTTTACAGTATTTATTCAGAAATATTCAGGACTTGGCATTTTAAAAAACAAAAGTTAACAAATGCATTGTAGGCGGTGGAAAGTTTTGGGTGAAAAAATCGAATCAGCTTTACATTCTGCGAACGAAAGATAGGTATAGATAGCAATCTTATTTGTAGAAATAACAAAGCATTCCATCAATGAGGATAGCTACAGAAAACAATTGTTTCTA
>VTPC01090901.1:23418-64961 GCA_011009095.1 Ignelater luminosus
CAACATTGTGTTGTTTTTAAAGAAAATGTTAGGTTACAACAAGTTGCCCGTGCATAGAAATAACATGAGACTTAATTTACGATTATATTTATTGTTTACGCCCATTAGAATTGTAAACAAACCCTTACTTAATTTTCTTGTAAGCCTTCAAAGATTCTGGCGTTACTTCTCACGGTACTGTAAAAGTTTTAAAAATTATTTTTGCGTAGGACCCACATGCTTTATCCGAGATTTCAAGATGCACTGACAAAATGAAGTTAAATACATCACCTAATGCTACAGTCACAGAGACATCTATTATTGTTTTGACAAAACAGCAACTTACGCTAATTCCCCGATTACGCTATTGCCCCGGTCTCCCCTACATGTAACGGAAGCGAAAAGTGAATGTTACAACCTTATCACTCAAGTTCACTAAGCCATAAATAAGTGAGATTGTTATTTTATTTATTTAAACAAAGAAATGCTTTTTTAACGAACGAGGGATGCTTGTTTTAAAACAAAAGAATTCTTGAAATTTTTTTTAAATATGGTCGTTACAAGATTTGCATGCTAGACTACAAACAACAATCTTCAGGTGAACTTCTAACGAGCACATTTACCACACCTTGATAGTTTTCTTGCTACTAGCTGTCTAGCTCTGTAAATACGGCGATTTTACATTCCATTTTGATTTTATTGAATTTTAGATGGATGTTTTTTAGTCATTTAGAGATATACAGCTGCGTCTTATTACTACTTAAAACACGCTTAATGGGCTAATAACTAAACGAGATTTTGGTTTTGTTTATTTAAACAAGAAATCTTTAAAGCTTTTATGGATTTACAACATAATATGAGTAATGTGAATTTAATAATTTTACAAAAATACATACTTATTGCTGTGGATTGTGGCTAAGATCAGAAAAATACAAAATATAATATTTAAAAGGTGACAATCCACTGCAATATATAAATAAATATGATATGTGAATTGAGACTTCAAGAGTTAAATCAAGATAAGTAACGAAAAACTGCAATTGTTGAAACTTTCTTTTGTTATTGAAAGCAAAAGAAATTTATTATTATTAAAATGATGTGTTCTTCTCCACGGTAGGTTGCTATAGTAACAACGCAACTGTGAAAGTCTCACAATAGCGTTTACGTGCGTTATTATGTCACTAGGATGAGAATTGAAAAAGTTATAAACTTTACATTCAAGTTAGTAGCCCCTTTCAAGAGAACTGTAGAATAAACTCGCTTTAAGAAGTTTCTATAAAAAACTATTCACGTAATTTGGATATTTACCAGAAAGATTCTTTATATATAGAAAAGCAGTTTTTGCTAGCATTCAAAATAATTATCTAATTTATTTTGGGTACCCAAAAAAAAGCTTTCCTCTAAAGAGTATTTAATAAGAAGAGTGTGAAATCGCAGGTGTTTACTTTCACAAAAATAATACACCTGCCACCTGGATACGATATTTCATTTTACACTCAATGAAACTGACTTCCTAAGCTCCTCTCCAGAAGGGTGAGTGCTCGCGAGATAAAGGAGAACCTTTTCCGAATACTCGAAATACCTTTCATTTCACTTTAATGTTGAGC
The DNA here is from genome assembly GCA_011009095.1 of Ignelater luminosus. Lineage (NCBI taxonomy): Eukaryota > Metazoa > Arthropoda > Insecta > Coleoptera > Elateridae > Ignelater > Ignelater luminosus. Next base: position 25,005 of record VTPC01090901.1, read on the forward strand.
CTTGAAATGTAGGCTAAAGCATAAAGCTCATGTAACATTAATGCTTTCAGTTTCTTTTTTTTTACAACGAATATGAAAAAAAGGATCAAGTGAAAAGAACTAGGGAAAGTTATCAGAGTAGATATACGTACTACGTATAACAAATTCTGCTCAGAATTGGAACAAAAGATATGCTGCTTTTCGAGAGGGGAATTTGTAATTTTAAATTTCAAATTTAACCTTACAGGATTGCACACATCATGGAGACGTGGATACTGAAAATTACAAGAGGTGTTTTCGAGATGGATTTGCGTGCTGCACGCTAAAAACTCATATAATATGGTAAAGTATGATGGAGATTCTTTGAAAGTTTTAAATGAGAATCGGAATCTAAATAATGTAAACTTTAGCAAAATTAAATATTTTTTTAAAAACAATTCTAGAGAGAAACGCAATAAAAATGGTTTTATTACCTTCTTAATTCTAAAGCGTACAGTTTTGTATTTCGGTTATTATGAAATATTGCGTTCTCGAGTCTCATTAGCATTCATTATAATTACCTACTTCATTAGCACCTCTGAAGATTTTAAAGCGTGAGAATTTCAGTAGTTGCGGGTTACTATTGTAATTTATAATTTTGGAATTTTATCTTACATTTATGCGGTATATTGATAAGAATTTAGCCGAAAGTTCTTCGAGAAAAAATGTTGCTTTAATTATCAGAAATCTATCGAATTTATAGGATTCCACGTGTTGTTTATAATAATCATTCTTAGTAACCTTCAAGTGTACAAGAGCATCAGTTTACAATTCTAAATTATCAACTGATCAAGCTTTATAAAAAAGATTGCCTGAGTTATGTAATTAAAATCAAAAAAATATCATTCAGCATACATACAGTTGTGTGGAAGCTTTCTAAAAAAGACTGCAAGAGAACAAACGTTAATTTTACTCTCAAACTGTTTAATACTCAAAATTAAAATAAACTAAAAGGTCAATTCTAAATAAATACTGAGATACTCTAATCAGAAATTTCTTGATTTTAAAAACAATTTAAATTATTATAAATAAAAACAACTAATAAAACTTTATCTAGAATTATTTCAAGTTCATTCATCATGACGAAACATGACAAATTGGACACTAACAATGAAACGAAGAAGAAAGCAGACAGAAAAAGCTCCCTGGTCAAATGAAACAATTCGAAACCGTGACAGAATTCAACATGAAATAAATGGCTGTGAAACAAATAAAGTAAATAAAATGATTTATTTCGTAAGTTAACAAAAAAGATTTTAAAAATACAGAGCGGCCTTAACCACAACTATAAATGTGATTTATATTTTTCTTTACAATTCTTTTTAAAAATTCTCAATTATATTTATTTATAAAATATAACAAAGATATTTCCAGTCAGTACCTTAACAACCCTGGAGGGTTTGTATTTACAACGCAGACCGCATCGTTAGTGAGAACATGCAGGTCCCTCATAAGTTTGTCGTAACAATTTAACTTTGTTTACAGAAATGCGAGTTTACAGTTCTACTCTATATTTCATTTATTACACCAACTTCAAACAATGAAATTTATCAAATAGGGTTTCATTCTCTTATTGATTAACTTTTACTTTTCCATCTCTTATAATGACGAAATAAGCTCAGTAAAAGCAGCATTCTCATCAGAATGTTGATTATTAATTCGCCTGACAAGTTCTAATCCGCTCACGTACATACTTCCGCAGGGAGTTAGTAAGCCGTGCCTCTACTTTGCAGATCTCTAAGCAAAAGGCAAATAAACTTTCTCCGGAGATTAATAGGACTACCCAAATCACTGGAGATTAAAAGAATCGAAATAGGGGTTTATCTTACGACTATGAACATTAAAGATGAAGTAGGTTTCTAAACTTTAATGCTTTGAACTATCTTGATCTAGCGTGGTTACTAGAGAGCTTTGTATTAATAAACAAGTGAATTTATGCAAATTGATATGAATTTTTTTAGAAAGTCTATTAGTAATTGAATCAAAACAAGCATAGTTTGATTTAGAATTAATTAATAATCAACAGGTGCTGATATTTCTAAAGAACAACCTGAAGTTGTTTCTGAATGTGTTTATCAATAAAGCTCTTTCGAAACTTGCAAAATAACATATAGTTAATCATGCAATAAAGAAACCAAACTTAATTATTTTTGTTGTTTACAAAATTAAAAGATAGATAAGAACTCACAGAATTATTTTGAGATGCTTATTCCCAAATTTAATTATCAAAGGAAAGTGAGGTTATTTACCATCAAGTTGAATAAAATCAACTTTCCTCAAGTTCAATTATTGATTTTAATTTTGAATTGTTTAGATTAAATTTTCAGTAGAGACAATCAACTGTTCTCTTGCTTATTGCGGGCGATTTCATTCATTTACCATACAATGCCGAACATCTTCAAGAAATAATAAACAAAATAGAAAAGTTGTTCATCCAAAATATCATAAATGAAGTTAAAACAGTAAAAGCTCAAAAGGGGCCTAAAATCACTGACGTTTGGAAATCTGCGATTCTTAATATTCAAAAAAGGCAATTTAGTTATGAACTATGTATTTACCCTTGGCATTGCTAATTTTGCAATTTTGTGGTTTAAAAAGTAAAGCTGCTTCGGTATAGTTTCTTTCACAAGCTTCTTTCTTAATAAAACACTAGACGGAGCACAGTTGCATTACTTCTAGGCCTTCCTTCCGTTCGCTTCGCTGCTTCTGTTGGGGTACATATGTAGCAAAAACCACTCGGGGCCCCTTTTACGTGGAGACGGGTCGGGCTACGTCTTCCTAAATTCGATAATATCAGCCCGGGCTTTACCCTCCATTAACCTGCTTAAGAGTCCTAAATATGAACATGGATTGACCATTCCCCCACTAACTATAACAATCCAAGTCTCAACTTTACAGAAGTAACCGTTCCTGAGATATGGAATATCTATCAAAAAAAAAACAAAAGACGATTTCCCGTGCTTGGATTGTAAAAATGCCCACGCTTCATCACAACAGAACAAAAACTTCCAGGTCGATACCATCATGTGTTTCAAAGACGCTGTATATCGTCCAAAAAAGATTGGAGACTATCCCTAAAGAATTTCTGCTTCAAAAACGTCCCTTACAAGATTCTCTCGATAACGATAAACAGACTGTCATGCTTATATGACGCGCCGCGCCGTCCCGGAGGAATCTCTGTTATAATAATTTTAACGGCATCGGGGAACGGAAAGAAGCACATCATTTCGCGTCTGGCAAAAAACGAGCGTATCTAAACTGTTCGCCGCACCGTCTGCGAATGTCCGGCTGTTAAACTACCTCGTGTATTTTGCCTAAAGGCGATTGAGATATTTTTAAATCTTTACATGAGAACGCATCAAAGTATGCATAATTTACAAAAACCAGTTGTTCATCGGTAATACAAATTATGGCTTGAGGCGCACTTTTACAATTATATATATGGCAATAGTTAAACTTATCTAACGATTGGGATTTTGTGAACTACTGAGCAGTGAACATCGGGCTCTTGGGCAACTAAAATATTAATTCGGAGGTTAATATGTTGTGTTTTGTTAAGTTTTCTTAGACACCCTAAGGTTTTGCAGAGGTACAAGATATTTCTTTAGATTCTGATAAGGAATATCTCAAGAACATTCAGCGATCTCGACTTACCGTTTATAGAATGCCATATGAGTAGATTGCAAAGTATACAGCATTTATCTAGCCTAGGTGCTACAGGATTGCAATCTATTTCTTTACATATATTTTCTATTATTTATATCTTTTTACCCATATCGTGTCCGACAACGTTTGTGTCGTTTGTGAAAGAAGCTCACATAAAATTATATGTATGGTACAAGTAATGATATTTATTGAGGTCGTCACCTCCAGGCGTTTGCATTCAGCTTTGGATCCAATGAAATACGAGGGTGATCTGAAAAGTTTCCGACCTCACTAAGGCAATAACGATACAGTTTAAAAAAAGAATATTAATCACCCAATTCGCTTTTAGATTTTAATTGATGACACACAAGAAACTTGTTACGTGCAAAACTGGGTTTAGTGACCCATCCATATACATAACCATATGCCGCCTGTAATGCTAGCTTTTGACAGTCGAAGACGGGTCGTGGACGAAGAGAGCATGGAGCCGGCAGTAAACGGTAGTGTAGATATGAGAATCTGAAAAATATTTAGGATCGAGAGGGCGCCAGCTGCACTAGACAGTTGTTAACCTAATTTAGAAGGGGAGATCCTACAGCTAATCTCCGTATCTAAGACACTGGATGAGAAGCTTATTAAAGTCGAACAGGTTCGAACATTACACATACGGAAAAAAATCGAGATTGTACTGCACACTCTTAAGATACTTACTTTCTCTTGGTTCCGGAACAGCTGATCACTGAAACAATCTATTTGTACGCTAGTACCAAAAGAAAAGTCAAAAAAGTAAATTAATACATTTATTAGTATACTCATAAATCGTTTCAATATAAACACAAATACATACAGAAAAAGTGCACAAGGGTACATAAAAAACAAGTAAATAATAGATAAATTGGTCACAATAAATTCTTTAATATGCACAAACCACCGACCAGGCGCAACGCACAGAACGCCGGCGTTATGAAGACAAAACACAATCTTGATAAGAAAACGTTCATGGATATTAAAATGCCGTCGTTTGTGAAAGAAACTCACATAAAATAAAATGTAAGGTACAAGTAATGATTTTTATTGAGGTCGTCAACTCCAGGTGTTTGCATTCAGCTTTGGATCCAATGAAATATCTAACTAAATTTTTATGAAAGAAAAGAAAAATTCGCGAAGCTATAAACAACAATATTTACTTTAGAAGAACCTTGCATGTATAAACGAATAAAGGGGAGATTGAATTGATAAATTTTGATGGTTTTATCTGTATACGATTAATCAAAGCTGAAGAAGCTTCATGATGAGCTTATAACGGCCTCCAGCCTTTGGCAGGGAAATAACCTGTTTTGACTTGACTTGATACGATCAAACTAGGAAAATATTGATAATATTTCAGAACCTGAACAGTTGCGCTAACAACTAACAAATAACCGATTCTATTAGTTAAATAATATTATAAAATTCTTCACCACTGTGAACTGATACATCAAGGCTTTTCACTAATGTGAAAGAATAGCGCAAAGCTTTTCACAAGAGTGAAACGATGTTACAATAACGTGATTCTTAAGCTACTCATAACCAAAGCAAACTGGTGAGAGACGGCGAAATAAAAGCACATTAGCTTCTTCACAAGATTCACAAAATTATTTACCGTAATACTTGAACTATCCAATAGATCTCCAAGTTTATGGCACAGATTGCACTCAATTCACTGCACTGGATTACACAAGATTTTTTTATAACTAATACATCATATTTCCAGTGACGAACGACACTTCATATACATTCTTGGATTGAAGGTAGGTGTTGAATGCCATTAGAATGCAAAGCAGTACAGTACTCGTTGAAAGTTCGACGCTATAATCTAAATACAAGGAACACAGTAACAACGCTGGTTCCTTCGGAAGGCTTGATAACAATACGGGAGTCGGTACGATAAAGTTACTAGAAGTTCGACATGAGTTTAGTTGGGTAGGTCCGTCGTTAATACGAAATTGTAGTTACACACACAGCAGTGACACATCTGGTACGTTCCAGGGATTGTCAATAAATTTTTATCGAAGACTGAGATAATTCACGAGGTTTAAACTCAGGATTTCTCTATAACCTATGCGGATGCTATCTAAACAGTTGGAACAGATCCCGATAGAAAACGTAAATATTCTAAGCCTCAAACTCGCTTAGCCGCAATCTTTCGTCGAACTCCTGAACTGTCTGATGAAATGACACTTCTCCAACCCTAAGAGGGGTTGGTCAAGTTGATTGATCTGCCTGGGTTCGTGATACCAAAACCACCACTGAAGAGAACGAGGGCGTGAGGTGATTCGGTTGCAAATTCGAGTATTGCCCTATTCAATTAACAGAGCAAATGAAAAAATAAATCTTGGCCTGGTCTAGACAAGGTGACAGTTTTACGGTCTAAAGGAGCATAAAGCTTTGAACGTGTAAAAGATCAAGAGGTAAAATTTCTTTGAAATAGAATATTTGAATTTATAAAATGCGAAATTAGAGGTAATTTTATTATATTCAATGCTCTCGTGCATGGTTTTTCAGAATAAAAGAAAACATTTTACTAGAGAATTCTATAGGTATAAGGTCGTTAATTTTAACAATATAAAAGAACGTTAAATGAGAGGCTTCTGTTTTACAGGGAAAAGATAAAATATAATTTCTAAAGAATAACATATTGTACACAAGGAATGGTTAATAATAATAATGACACGAGTCTAAATTTACATAAGTATATTCCTTTATAACATACTCAGGAAGAAAAACCAAACTTGCACTTACAATAACACCTTCAATAATAATTAAAAAACTGACACTATACAAGTTAATTGAATTGTGTTTGCTCATGGGTTTTATCAATTTGTCCTTTTACTCCAGCAAAATGTTTTCCTATAATATCTAGAGAGTGCTTGCAAAACAAACGAAAACAATTAAACATAAAACGTAATAAAAGTTGGTAAATACCGAAATTGCCATAAAAAAGCAGACCACCTATGATTTTAAGGTTATGTTTACTGGAATCGTCAAACAAATTTCTTAGCGGATTTAATGGTATCGAAAGGTGCGTGCACTTTTATACCCCTAATAAAATACAAAATAATCAATCAATCGAAATAATGTAACTTCCACCATTTTAGTACCCTTAAAAAACCAAAAGAGATAAAACGAAATTTATTTCATAAACTTCCACGTAGAACTAAAATAAAATTATTTCTGTGTAATTTTAGAGGGTTACAATAAATGGAAATAATAATTATTCTTGGTGTGTTTGTATTTTCTTTGCAAATTAACTTAGATAATATAATAATTTAATTTTAAAGGTCTGTTTTAATTCCCAAACCCTTGGGTATTCTCTTGGAAATTATATTCAGGAAGTTTTTTCACTTCTCAAAATAGTTTGCCTAATATAGGTAATAACAATGTTGTATTGATTCTAGGAATACTTTTTATAACATTATAAGTCATACACGGAGATTTCTCATTGATATAATGTGGACTTTATTTATTATTTATCCAGTTTGGAAAATAATCATAGAATGCATCTATAACAAAAACAAGCTTACAGCCTATGCTTGTTTTGTGACACAATTTATGAAATTAGAAATTTAAAATATACAATTTACACAATTTTTTGAAAAGTAAACGCTTTTTTGTTTTGTGGAGAAAATATGTTTGTTGTCACATTTTCGAGTAAACAGACAAGTTGAAGTTCTAAAGATTTCTAACCTCCAATTGCCTTGTTTCGTAAACTTCAGACAAATCTCGACCTTCTGCGGAGAAAAAACTTTACATGTCCAAACGTCGCAAATAAAACTTATAATTTGTTTCGAAAAGTGACGTTAAAAGATAGAATTCGTAACGAATAAGATATTTTTTTAACTTTGGTTGTATTTTAATAGTAGAGAGAAATCTTCTCTGCTTCTTTTCTCCATTTCATCCGCTGCAAAAAAAGCAATAGAAGAAAAGCTTTATACAAAGTAGCGGTACCATAACGTCATACCCAAGAATCGTTTTACCTCAGTCGTACTATTGGGTTTAGAAAACTAAACTATAGCATTAACCTCAGTGTGAAGACCGTTCTAGTCTTCCATTGGTTACAGTAAAGAGTAGGGAGTTAGAAGCTACTCTTACATTCTTATCTTTTTCTAGTACAATCCAACTGTTAAATTTCTGCAGTTTCATAAACGCCCGCACGTAACTTCAACCACCCTCTAAACTGCAAGACTGTTATTTTGACTTAGGTATTTCCAGTTTGATGAAACAACCTTTAACAACCAAAAAATGGTAAATGCAGAAATTGTTTCAGCTTGTGTCTTGAAAAACGTATCTTCTCTTCCTCTTCTTTTTGATCACTTGAATCGAAGTCTGAAGATGAACGAGATATAGTAGATAAGACTGCCATTGATGCTGGCCTAGTTGGTTGTGACGAACTTTTACCATGTTTACTTGTACTTACATAACCTGTAAACAGCTTCAGTTTTCTTGGATAAGATTAAGAGTAGAATATTGAAAAAAATCAACTAAATAAATATCATCCAATATATATACAGTTCTGTCTATTTGATCACGTTCAAGCGAATCTATCAGATTTATGAGTGCGTACACTGAATAACTTGTAATGTTATTTTAAAATTTCGTGTCAATTTATTATTTCGTGAATATATTTAGTAATTTTTGTATAATAAAACCTTTTGTTGGAAATATTTTTTGATTTATCTCGTACAATGTCTATTTTAGCAGCATGTGCGATTTTTAGAATTACGCCGTCCCGGGCTAAGTTTGTTTTAATATAAACCAATTCACACCTAAATTTTCCATCGCACATAGGGGTATATTGTGGTCATACAGAATTCCTATGTGAAGTTAACTTTTCGTTTCAATATTTCTTTTGTTGTTACGAGCTCTGACATGATCGTTAAATAGGAATGTTTGTTTCCTTGTCTTTATATTACTCACGTCCTAATACAGGCGTAGCTTAGTTTATACGATTCACTTTACTGGATCTACCAGAATTGTGCGGATGCTAGAATATAAACATTTTTCTTGATATATGGTACCGCGGGTTGAAATTTTATTATTCCAAAAATTTGGAATTTGCTTAATCTTTGTAATACCAAAGTATAGTGGTATATGAATAACACCATCGGGGGGTCCGTCTGGACCCCTGTGAAAAATAAGTGCTGGAAGTAGGAATCTTCGTATGATATAAGTTATGCAGTCTTGATATAGAAAATAGACACACTTTTTTATTATAAGATGTTTATTGATATTTAATTTAAAGTGATAACACAATTTAAAATTTAACTATTCATTTGAACACGGATAACAAAATTTATTCGAAATCATTTTACAGTGATCAGAACAAACGTGTCGTTGACACTTTTGACACCGTTGTCTAACTTTCCTATCCTTTTGACGAGGACAGGCAAAACACCTTCGTTTTTTAGAACTTTGGTCTTCTTCAATCACAGTCATTGATCATTTCTGATCCCTGAGCTAAACGCTTGGTGCAAATATTTTTATATAGCTTACAATTCTCGTATGGAATCCTGAGAATTTTGACTTCGTCGGTGTATGTGTGCTAACAACAACGATTTTCCAAGATGCAGAAGAAATTGTCTACGTTTATCTGGCTTCGGTTTCTCTCAATCAGGAAACTTCTTCATCCATATACAAAATGCATTGACTCCAGCTAAGTCCAGCATATTATAAAAAAAAATCATGGGCCAGCGATAAGTCTTTCTCTTTGTGGAATATTCTTTTGCTTCTTTATTAATAGTATCTATTCCAGCCTTAGTTTGCGTTGTAGTGGATTATTATGCCAGGTTTGTACTTTGTTGATTCCGATGAAACCTTATTGTCATGATGTTATGTAGAATGCAATATGACAGCCGTATTTTTTGCAGGAACATAAGACACTAACGTGCGGTCTTTTGTAAAACAGAACAAAGAGGAATGCAACTCCCTGTTTCTTTGTGGCAGCAATTTCTTAGGAATATCAACCTTATTTTTCTTCGTAGTACCACAAAGTGTTAGTCCTCGTTGCATCAAAGCTTTAGATAGTGCAACGCTTGTGAAAAAATTGTCAGTTGTTATTCCATGGTCTATCTGAATGTGACTTATCAAATCAAGGACAATCCTCTTTCCCTGTTCTTTTTCTGACTGTTGTCCTTTTTTTCCTAGATAGACATCTAGATTGTGAATGTATGGTGTTTCGGTATTGGCACGAGCCCACAACTTCAAACCATACTTGGCCGGTTTACTTTTCATGAAAGCTCGGCAATATGCTTCATCTTTAGACCATAGCATTTGCAATGGTGCCTTATTCGCTTTCAGGGCTCCCTAAGTAAGTAATAATTCAATAATAAGCATGCATGTTTTCCTTGCATAAGGATGCTCAGTCTTCCATTGGTTGTATATTAGATACAAATACTTTGAAAGCTTCTTCTATGGATGTTATACTCTCGCTAGTTGATGTCAAAGTCTGGCCACTTCTAAGTATATCTCTTTGACGTTTTCTACCCGAACTTTTGTAAGGGGTGGTTGCTCATCTCATTCCGGATTTAGCTAAGAAGAAATCTTCCTGTTGATCTTCATTATCATCAGAGTCGGTGTCACTGTTCGTTCCTATCATTTCATCGTCATCTGTCTCAACCAAATCTTCAGTATCAGATTCTAACAATCCGATAAAATCATCGTCGTAACGTTGAATCATAAACTGAAGTGCTTGGGTTTTTGAAGGTTCCATACTAAAAACATACGCTGTAAAATATTTATAGGTTAGGTTATGGTATAGGGTGTGGATATTATTGTAAACACAAATATTTAGATTTACTCACTTACATCGAAAGATATATAATCTGGATATATAAATAAGTACACTAGTGAATACAAAACAACACTTGTACGAACTTGATTACTATTATTACTGCGTGTTTACATCAATAACAAGCACAAATGCAGCACCACTGCGTGTATTACAAGTACTCATGCACGCGAACTGTAAAAAGTTTAACTTTCGCAACGGAATTTCAAGTTACTATTGAATACCAACGGGGGGTCCACTCGGATACCAAATAGAAAATTTTTGTAATACTCAAAATGCCGTGCAGGAATTTATAAACAATTGTACTGTAACATATTAAGGTAGCACTGTGACAAAGTAGAGAAATTATAGGAAGTCAATCTGACTATTAACAAAGTTATTGAAAAAAATGTCAGTATGGTATTACAAAGGTTAAGAGACCTAATCAATAGTATTGAACATTTCATGGTTTTGTAAAGTTGTGTGTTAAAATACACACCGATGTGGTCTTGCTTAAACAGCGTTTTTGACTATCCTGCAAGCCGTTGGAGTTTTGTAGATTAAGCAACAAATTCTAGAATGCTGAGTCCACGCTTTGGTAGAAACTTCTGTCCAGATTGGATGATGTTCGGCTGTTATTTATAACTGTATTTATTTTTGTTTGTGTTGTCAAGTAAAGTCAATCATACCAACAGTCTTCTTTAATAAGTTACAGGTTTTTATTGAGATCAGATAGAAAAGTTTTATAATTGTTTTTAGGGCACCGTTTTCTTCTTTTTTCTTTAGAGTAAAATTCCAGATTATATAGTACGGCTTGGAGTGATTATTGATCTTGATTATCAGGTGTAAGTTCTGCAGTGCCAATTAGTTGTGTGCATTGCTGTGACTTTATTTAAACAAGAGTATTGAGATTAAGTCAGTGTCATTTCTCTTAGTAAGTTTAGAGAGAGTTTCAGTACATAATGTTTACTGCTATCATAGCGTCTCCTGTATACACAAGGTGTTACTGGTGCGAAGTTATATCAGCGAACATGTTGATCTAAACTTGACTTCTGGCGCCCATACCGATTGTGACATCTAGAAGGAATCACTGAGGTCTTTTATTGAGTTTCTATTTCAATCTAGGATAAATTACCTGTGAACCCATCCCATCTCCGGCGTTCGAGCTGCTGTGAGCAGAATATCTTGATCTGCACGGGCATAAGGCCATTTTTCCGAATTTTGTCCGTGACAAACTGTTGACAGAACTAAGCGTTTGTGTCTATTTTGTGTCTTCAACTCCAAGAATTGAATCTATGGTCATGAACAGTTGGTATCTAATATTATGAGTTGTATCAAACTAAACGAAAAAAACAATAATAAATTGAATCAGAAGAAAAACTGTTGCACTGTATGTGTTCATTGTTGCATTTATGCATTTCTAGGGAAAACTATTAACATGCTGTTAACCAACACAGTATATCGTGGTTGCAAGTTTCATTCAACAAATGTTTTGATCATATACACATAACTTGTTTATTTCACCGTGAAAAAGAAAGAAAGCTGCCAAAGAATAAATAGTTAATTTGGCATATGCACAAAGTGTTTTACGTTGAAACAAGAAAGCGATTAATGGAATAAACACATTTTTATGAATGATTTGCAAGCGTTCGTTGTGAAGTTCATAATGAACTGACGTGAATGATGCACTACGTACACAACAGCTGGTGTTGTTACTGATATTTATTTTTGAGTCTAATTGTTACTGAGAGTCAATAGTTATTTATCTTTCCATTACAAATAATTTAACGAAAATGGCGCAGTAACTTCTTGGTTAGCATAATAAACAGATGAGAAAACTTCGTTGTGTTTTAAAGTTGACATCTTAGGGTAGACAGTTAAGATAGATCGCAATAAGCTGAACCGTTCTTAAACTTGAATTTATAGGTTTCTGGTTTTTGGGTAAACAATCGATATTCTCCTCTTTTACAGTACTATAATTCAAGAAGTTTACAGATTTACATACATCATAAAGAAATTCTCACAATGAGATTTGTATAATGGCTTTTTATATTTCAATATTTTCTACAACTACCCTTTTAGAGGTTATTTGAGTGTTTGTTTTCAACTTTTAACAAATTCTCCAAAGTTTGACAATTTCATTGAAGCATTTGTAAAGATTTGTTTCTAAACCATATACACAGAGAGAAACTAATCTAGTTTGCAGATTCAGCACTAGGAAAACTGATTTCCAGACTTATGTAGCGGTTAGAAACCCCTATGTGTTGATCAGTGTCCAGAAACCGCAACAAGATTTGAAAACGTGTTGGTTTACCAGCTTCTGCATTCCAGTATTTAACTTGTAACTGCTTACATAATCAAGTAATCCTACCTTAAAGCCTTTTAGAAATGGTCGTAGTAATTGTCATTTTAACATTTCATAGGCGTTATTGAAACTTGTAAATACCACGAAATGAAGATAAGATTGTAGTTAAATTACATCAAAGTATTAAACTGTAATTTATCATCGGTCACGACACGAACTTGAATTTTCTGTACTCATAATTTATAAATTACGTAATATAAGCAGACTAATAATTTAATATGACATTTCTAAATTGCTAATAATATTTTACCCTTGTTTCTATAAATCTTATTAACCCAAAAGAGATCCTCATAATGGAAAATAATATTAATGGCTTTAAAACCCTTTTCAAGTAGTAACTTCTAAAATCTAAAGAGTGTTAAATGCAAAATGTAGTAGTGGGATATAATGTTTCAGTAAATAACTCGAACGAAAAGGATTTCCATAACTTATTCTGTGGTTTCAGCAGAAATCTAATTTGAATTTATAATCAACCAATTTCTATTTTTACAAGTCGACTAATTGGTCAGATGAATACATACTAACAGTCTTCTTACTTAATACTTCAAGTGTAATGTCACGTAGTTAAACGTATCGTTCATTCCATTAAATGAAACGTTAAACTGGTTTTCCACTTTATCTTCATTAACATTTTGATGAAAGAGTATAATGATAGATGAAATTTATTTACCAAGAAAGAAATGGGGGAGACCGAAAAACAAAAAAAAGAAGGGGTTGCTAACCGCTTTTTATTTTAGAATAAATGAGTTTCTAACTTGAAGGGTTATCATCTACATAGATATCTAACCCTTTTTATTTGGAATTAATTTAAAAGAGTTGAAGACAATAAAATGCAATTAGACTTATGAATATAAAATGAGAAGTAAAGTTACAAGAAAATTAGATTTTACAGTCTTTGACCTTCTAGGAGTCATTTAAGAATATTTTAAGTATTACAGAGCCATTTAAAATTTTTATTGATCGAGACTAGAAATATCTCTGGGTTCAATTCAAACCAACAGTTCACATAAAATATTTTTTTAACAGATAATTGATTGACTTAAAACCGAAACTTCAAATAAATGTTCGTAAAGTTACAACTTTACTTTCGGCCATCAAGTATTGGAAGCAAACACAAATAATAAAATACGATTGGGCAAAATTAGATAAGTAATCGTTTTTGGTGTCATGTTGCATATAAATAATTTCTATATTGTTATTTGGCGAAGATACTATTAAGAGGTAGCTCAGTAAATGCGCCAAGATATTTTATTTTAAAAGCTGTTCACTGTGAAACCAACTGGGCTCTAAAGGTTTCCATAACATTGGATCGTGATTTTCTTCTCAGACAGTAAAATTGTTTATTTTATAACTGGAGAAAATTGGAACGTAAAGGAATGTTTTTTTATTAATCTCCTAAGCTGCTATCTAATACGATTGCACCTACTCTAGTAGATTAATCTAACCTAACCTTACCTTCTCATTAGGTCACAATGGTCAAAGAGTTGGAGAGACTCGACGTTAGTGTGGTGATGAAGCCTGTCTTCATGCTTTTGCAAGAACCTTTGTATTTCTTTTTTTTCTGTCGTTAATATAGCATATACGTCATGTATAGTATGGAGCCTAGAACGCTGCCTTGCGGAACCTCACCTCTTATTTATTTCAGATCTGTTTATGTTTTTTTTGTTTGTTTTGGACAGTCTACCAAAAGATGTATGATATAAGTATCACACCAAATTGTCTAGGTAGCATATCTCTTAGTATCTTGATCACCCCTTTATGCTAAACCATGTCAAAAGTTTGGGCAACAACTAGGAATACTGTGGCCCAGACTTTTTTCTGTAATGTTTGTGATTCTTGGTCTAAGGTGGAATGTTGGCTTCCAAATTCAAATTGGTAAGTAGGAACTAGTCCTTTTTCCCCAATGAAAGTTTTTGCTAATACTGGTAATAGTGAGATAGCCCTAGAAGAAGTGATCTCATAGGGTGGTATCATTATCACCTCTGCAACTTTCCAGATGTTTGGAACATATCTTAAACAGAATGTGGCATTGATGAGTCTTGTTAATTTTACAATTCTTTCCTTGAGAGTTGTACTATGGCACCAATTCTAAGAGTAAAACTTGAAACTTTTCTAGTACTCATGGTTTTTAGACTTCGTTTTGGAGCATTAGCTCAATTTTGTTTTCCTTTAATTTTTTTTAGTTGGTGATAATCTTTTTTATTTGTACTGACCTACAGATCCAAATAAGAGATCAGGTCTGCCTCACTTTTCCATTTCATAGAAAATATCAGTAATGTTTGTAGGTGGAGGATTCAGTTTAATGACAGATTTAAACTAGAACAATTTAGTAAAAGAAAATAAACCAACAAAACTATTATTTTGTTTTCTGATTGCATTTCTTAGTTGCGTATAAAAATTATTAGTGCTCAGAATCTGTGCCACGTAAATTAGTTTTCTTAATTGATAAATGTCATTACTCAAACACCTGAATTTTTCTGCAGAGTTTTCATCTTTATTCTTCTTCGTGAGATTACAAATCACAAAAGGCAACAATAATTTCTTTCCAGGGGCTTTCATTTTCAGCCATTGTTTTGACCCTCCTCTAGGTGTAGCTATTATCTAATCTTGCGATCTCGTTCTTAAGACGCCTCCTCCATGTCTTTCTGGATGCATCGCGGCGGCGCCTCAAAGCTTGTGGATTCCAGTCTACTACCTGTCTGGATGTTATATTGGCTCCTCGATGGAGAGTTTGGCCAACCCAACCCTATTTTCTTCGACGAATTTTAATGTCGATTGATTCTTGCTGACACTTTTGTTAGAGATCGTGGTTAGAGATGACGTTTGACCAATATATCTTGCAGATTCTTCTCAAGCACCGGTTCACAAATACTTGAAGCTTTTAAGTTATGTAGCTGCCAAGATACATAAAACTAGGGTTACCTTTTAGGATAAACTTTGCTCTGTTAGCCCCGATAGTCATACTTCTTGTTTTGCTTGCATTGATTTTTAAGCCCACTGTTTTTGCGTTAGCATCCAACGCATCAAGTCTTTCTTGACCATCATTGCGGCTTATCGAAAGTAGGCCAAGATCGTCAGCAAAATCAAGGTCCTCCAAGTGCTCGTTCGACCATAATGACCATCAGATTCCCATTTTCTTGTCTTGTAGGGTAACCGTAAGAACTTCATCTAACACTATCAGAAATAGTAAGGAGAGGATACACTCTTGCCTAACCTCACTATTGCATGAGATTGGCTCTGAGAAACGGCCGTTGTGCAAAACACAACACTTGAAGTTGCTATACTGTGCCTTGACTAAGTTTAGCAGTCTGCTTGATATTCCTTTCTTTTTCATCGCTGACCATATGTTGTCGTGTTTTAACGTGTCGAAGGATTTTTGCAAGTCCACGAAAATCAGATGCAAGCTTTGCTGTAACTTCTTCACTTGCACGGCGATGATACGAGAAGTATTGATATGCTCTGTGCAAGAGCGGCCTGCTCAAAAGCCCGCTTCATTTTCTCTTAGCGTAGAGTCAACCTTCTTGTCAATGCGGCTCAGCAGTAGCTTGCAGAGCACCTTCACGAAAACACAAAGTAGCATGATACCTGTCAGTTGTCACACAGACTTAAGATACCTTTTTTTGGAGATTTTAACGAGTATACCTTTAAAGCTAGTCTTTTGAAACAGCTCGTTTTCCAAAATTCTTGAAAAGATAGGGTGTAGTGCTTGCGCTAACAATATGGAGTCCGACTTAAGCATCTTGACTGTTTTTTGGTCGATTCTTGGTGACTTATTCATCTTCATGTTACGAGTGGCTGTTTGAATTGCGTCAATGAAGGGCGCATTCGAACTAATTCTTTGAATTCTCACGAGTTGAGGACGATGTTCAAAATTGGTCACTGGAGAATCGGATGTTATTGTGAAGAGGTCGTTAGAATGTTTGAACCATCGACGAATTTGCTCTTTTTGACTTGTCAACAGCCTGGCAGTTTTGTCCTTGACTGGAATTCTCGTATGTGCATGTTTGCCTGAGAGCTTACGTATAATTTGAAAGTGATGGCGAGTGTCATTTATTTTTGCGGCTTCTGGTTTAGAAGCGAGATCGTCTATCCATCGTTACTTATCATACTTGCAGTTTTTTAACTTTTCTTTCTTTTTGTAATCACCTTCCAGTTGCATCTTCCTGGGTCGATCTAGTTTTTTCAGGGTTTATAGCAGCCTTGGCTTCTTTTCTTTGATTAATGACACTTCATTCCTTGCGTTGTGCAGTTTCCAGGATGTTGTTGCTATCTCCTAGAAAAGCAGATTTGACGTGGTTCCGCTGGTCATCGATATTAGCATAGGTTTGCTGGGTCATTGCTAATTTAGACCATAGCTCGACAACAAAAGCGGCTATAATCTCAAGATCTTGTAACTACTTCACGTCGTATTTTCTGGTCACGTGTTAGCTTCTTGGTTTAACTCGGGAAAGGCATAATCTTTAAAACTTCAATCAAGAGATGATGATTAGATGCAATGTCGGCACTTCGTTTGTTCCAAACGTCAACTAGTGAGCTTTTGAATCTTTTAGTGACTCTGGTGCGGCCGATTTGCTCTTTGTGAATTCATTAGGTGATACCCAGGTTATTTTGTGGCTCATGCAATTACAAGTTCATGCTCTTGACAAAAGTTTGTGTAGATTTTACCGTTATCCGTCATCCCATCACAGACTCTAGTTCTCGGTCATCACTGCCAATTTGCGTATTCCTATTGCCGAGTTTAATGATAATGTTAATTGGCCATAGAAGACCCCTTTCGCATCAGGAGGTGCGTCTGGTAGGTGCATGGCTTTGGACAAAAGTAACACTCTAAAAGGCGCCCTGAATCGGGCCACGATATCCTTTCACTCATGGGTTGCCACTCCATTAACAATTTGTAGGCAACAGGGCTGAAAAGAAATCCTACACCCTTTTCGTGAGGAGCGTTATTGCCAGGAAAGCCAGAATACAGCAACATTTGCTCAGACGCAAGTCTGTGTTCTCCGAATCCAGTCCAACGCACTTTCGACTGTCCCAGAACGGCAATATTAGGTCTTTTGGCTTCTGCTACTAGTTGGGACAACTTACCTGGTACAATATTTCATGTTCCAAACCTTGTCCTTGTTCGTTTGCCCAAAAGTCGTAGCCTTTTTATCTTCCACTTTCATCCTTATTGTTGTTGATGAATGGGTTGCTAACCCAGACTCCTTTGGTATGACTTACTCTCATGCAACCTAATTTGGAAAACGCAAATATCCCGATATCACCTGTCTTTGATATTTCGGGCACTTTTAAATTTTAGATACGTCGGACATACTATTTAACAAAAAGCAATGTAGAAATTAAACGAAGATAAAACGTGAACTAACAATTGTAGAAATAATTAAGTGACTTTACTATCAGACCATTAATATTCACTCGACCTCACGAATGAACACTAATTAAAGGTGTGGACTGCAGTTGTGCCCAGCTAAGTTTCACAAGGCGTAGCGGCTGAAAGTGTAAGATATCGATAGAATTGATCTATCTGTGCTTTCTGTTCTCAAAGGACAGACTTTTTTATACAGGAGTCTTTTCGTTGGTGTTGGTTGTTTACAGATGTATAGGGTACTTTCAGAATGACTTGGATTCTGTATTATTAGTATGATCACAATGAATTCAATAGCATGTAAAGGGGTGAATGTGGTACTTTGAGTATGCTGGTATAATATGGAATCCTTTGAAATGCAATTCTTCAAAATAATCATCTTTTCTGACAAATATTATGCGTACAAATACAATTAAAGCAATAGTCGAACAGAATTGGGATTCTTCTAGTTTTATACATAGTCATGGGAGCTAATAACAAATTCAGCCTTTAAAAGTGATCAGAAAGCCTGATCTACCCAATTTAAGGTTTTATTCTATACGCTGAGTTTGAATGTAAGGTTAGTCCCAAAATGCGTAGGAAAGCTGAAAAGATTGGTTTTATCTTTAAACGGTCATAAAAAATCAAAAAATTCTTTTTAACAATGAAAATGTTTGAGATTTTAAATACAAATTAAGTAAAAATAGCAGCATATGATCCTTCGTGAGCGGAAATGAGTAGCCTTTTTGTGAAGTTCTGAAATACCCCTGTACCAGATCTCTCCCAGACAAATTTACTGATCCTGGTCCAGTTTTTGCAAAATTGAGCCAGATTTTTTGCATGTAGATTACACTTGATTAGTTCTGTCTTGGCCATAGCCCAAAATCTCTCAATTGGTCTGATTTATGGAGTTGCTGATGGATTGTCGATTCTTGCCACGAACTTGATTTTGTGCTAATTCAGAAGATCGGTGGTATCTTGAGCGTAGTGAGCAGGTGCTTTGTCAGGCCAGAACAAGATTTGTTTGTCGGTTTCTGGTGACTTTAACCAAAGAATCAAAACCGGTTTCAAGACTTTATCGCGATAGGTCACGCCATCCATAGCGCCTCTCTTCGATTCCATCACGACAGCTGGAGACAAGTGTCCTTCAGATGAAACAGCCTGCCAAACGAGCGCTTTTTTTGGATGCTTTGATTTTTGCCTGATTTTAGCTTCTATAGGGACTGGGCGACCTGGCAATTCAGTGTAGTATTGGTTTGCAGGCATCTCGCTTGAATCCAAGGTGACATAAGCTTCGTCATCTATGACCATCAAAAAGTTGCCGCCAGAAATAGTGGTCTGACGGTAAAGCTTCCTGTAACTGCTTTTTGCTCTTTCAAGCTCATCTGGACGGTTTCTCGAGACCTCTGCTCTCTTGCTCTTCTTCAGGCCAATTTCCTTGCGAATCCGATCTACGGTTGACTTGCTGACCTTGAGCTTTTCGGCAGCAGCATGCACAGTCAGGTTAGGCTGCTTCAAAAAGAGGTTGTCCACTTTGGAGGTCAGATCGGGGGTGGTAACAGACATTTCTCGGCCCGGTTTTTGCTTGTTGAGCTTCTTCGAAAGATGATCAACATAATCCATCACACGATAAATCCGGCTCTGGGGCACATTCAGCTTCGAGAACTTTTGAACTGTTGCCTTTCGATCAAATTTACTGTCTTTGTAACAGAACTCGATGACCGAGTTCGGAATAGCTGGTTCGTTCTTCATTGTGATTTTTGGCAGATCACTTTAATTAACCATCTTCGATGTACTTAAAAGACCACAACAACGGGTTAGAAATACTGATTTATGCAGCAAACAATCTGAAAATTGCTTTGGATCACTTGGCTAAGTTAGATCTTCAGTTGTACACATAGAAATATTTGTAAACTTCTAATACTAGCTGAATGATACAATAATCTTTAATTAATTATCTCCAGTTATAACATTCATTACAATGTATAGTGACAAAAAACAGGAAGACTAATTTCGATCTAATCGCTTGAAATTGGGAGGTTATCCAGGTTGCTTGATTATTAAAAAACAAATTTCTAGAAACACAAGTTTCTTAATAACATTTATCTGTTCAAATAGTCGATAATAGTTTATTTCCTGAATAATGGAGAGCAAGGAACGCCTAGTTATTGAATCTACGGTCGTTATAAAATATTAAGAGAACCCCGTATTAGAATAAAGAACAATAATTTCTATATTATTTGTGCTTGTTAAATTAATGTATACACTTTCCCACGTCTTATACTGTATAGGTTTTGTTGAGTTTCAACATAAGATTGGAAATTTTGCAACACTGGATATGCTAAGTAATCGCAATTATAAACGAATCTTCTAATCATAAAATTATTCAAAAACATGGATAGCATTTAAAATTAGACTTTAATTGTATCACAATACTACTGGAAAAAAACAAGAAATTATTAGTTATTTAATCAAAAGAAATAAAATTCGGAACGAAAATCCAAATTTTAGTTTATTCAAAGCTTATAATCAGAATAAAACCTTTTTATTAGAAAATAGCTTGTTTGTTGTTTTTGGTTCCTGCTTTAATGTCAGAAATGAAATTCTAAGAAACGGAAATAGCGAAAACAGGGATAGGAAAACGCATCTGTCCACAGCAAAGATTTAAATTTGTGCTTCTTATGCCGCGACATCCATTAGAGTTGAACGGACGCTGATGTCACGCTTATGCTGATTTATGATTCTGAAAAAAATACAAGGACAACAGGACTGTATTACAGAATTTCCAAAATGCTCTTAAATCAGTTGGAAAATGTTAAAACGACTTTGCAAAAGTACGACGGAAATATCTGCAACAAAGTAGAATATAAATCGTGATGATTCACCTAAGTTTTATGAGATTCTGTCTACATTTTCTGTGCTACATACTACATAAAAACGAAACGATATGGATAAAGGCAGAAGTGACAACGTCAGTCATAAAACGTTGGAAAAGAGATGCTCACATTTCACATAAGAACAGAACGAAAAACGATCGAAGAATTCCAACTGTTCAGTGTAAAAATGTAGACCGAAAAGTTGAAATGCAATATCTTTTATTGGTTTTTCTAACTAGTTTCCGTTATTAATTTTAGAGGACCTTTACTACTACCTACCTTCATTTCTCTATTTCCGGTATTTGAGGGAAAATTTTTATTCTCCCCCAGGATTATTGAGTTTTGCAAGAATTTCTTAATTGAATTCTATGCAGATTCCCAAGACATTTTAAGGTTATGGCATCGAAGTACGATAACTATTTATTAAGATACTTTTACTACATTTACTTGCAAAGTATAAAATATTTACACTTGATGGTTTCTCAAATAACAATCCAAAAACAATTTATATCCATTATCCATTTATCAGAGTGTCTCCACTGTTATTTACATAGACTAGGTACAATGTACTGGATTTCCTTATAATGTCACCCTTTGAATATGTATTCTAACAGAAACACGGTCTGATTTCTCTCATAGATAATAACACCACCGACGTATTTGAATTCTAATTTACCAACAACAATGGAAGATAACACGTAAAGCCAGACATATCAAAGATAGTAGTGGGATTTACATAATACATACTTTATAACAATAACAGCGTCGTTTTCTAAGCGTTCCTTCTTATTCTCGCCATCAATTTTAATAATACTGCAACGGAAAATAACAATTACGAACAGTCAGTCAGTCAGTCAGTCATTCATTTCTGAAATCGATGATTTTGTCGTCTGCTCTCATTCTTTATGCATGTTTTCATTGAACGAGCTGTGTGTTATCAAAACCCCGGAGTATAGCATGAATAATGAAAGTATTATGAAACGCCACGCCCAGAAATTTTCCCGAAAAAAAATGTTTTACAGAATGGCTAAAATTGTTGGTTGTCTTATTGTTGAGGAAGACTAAAATCTTGAGGTCGTGACATTTAGAGCGTCTTTTCTCTTTTATTTTCGGTGAATACGCAAACATTTACATTCTTATATCATAAAGACGCAATAATGTCAGAGATATGAATCTGGAAAAAACGATTTAATATACTACAATAAAAATTAATAATAGAATTCTTACTATGCCTCGTTTACTTAAAAAAAGTCACTCATTTCGTTTATTTGAAATAAATTTCTCTTTCTTTGTAAAGTTGCTCACATATTTTATTAAATAACAATATCTTAAAATTAGATGCGCAAAAAAATTTTGTTTTATGTTTTTAAAATCCAATCCCTCTGTTTCGTTCTAAATGAAGTTTTTGATCTAAGACGGGCACTCTGAATCATATTTGTCTTTAGTTATGGTAGGTTCCATCTTGTAGTATATTAACTAGTAGTATCTAGCGTCTAAAAATGAAAGTAAAACTCATTAATTTTCTTTAATAAATTTATTTGGGCCATCGATTAAAAATATTGTCTTTACCATTTGACTAGCTAAAAATTGTAATTTAAAAAGTTTAAAAATCTTGATTAAAGTAACTGACATTGTGTCATTCCAATTCTTATGGGTACGAAATATGGAATCTAACAAAGAAAAATGCACAAAGACTAGCAAGAACGCAAAGAGCACACAAAAGACAAATGTTGGGAATAAGATTAATCGATGGACATAGTGACGCGAATTGCAAAATTGAAATGACAATGGGCCGGACATGTGACACGAAGACAGGACCAAAGATGGAAAAGACAAACACAAGAACAGATACCAGGAGCTTATAAAACAAGTAGAAGACGGCCGAATACCAGATGGCGGGATGATATTCAGCTAAGCGGTGAAATACAGTTGATGACTCGAGCTATGGACAGAAAAAGTGGAATGATTTGGGGAAGGCCTACATCCTGCAATGGATGGAGACGGGCTATTCGTGATCATAATCATGAACTGACATTGTTATAATCAAACTTATAAAATTTGGAATCTTGTAAGTCTCATGAAATTTTCTATCAAATTGTATTAAAAACGTTAAGCAACGCTTAGTAGTTTTTTATGGGAACGATGGAGTTTGAATTCTTTTTGTATGGAATCAGGAAATTAACAGATTTTATGCCTTTATTTGACAACTGGAATGCGTTTGATAACAGGCTGTAATTTTTGGCGACAAAGCTAGTTTTTATCCTGATTAAGACAGTTGAAGTTAAGACATCACTCTGTTGATTTTTGAACCGAGTTATCGCTAAAAAAATACAAAATTGTTAACAAGTTTCTTGTCATCCTTTTTTGTAAGAAACTATAGTGGAGTCCTTTATGAAATTATGTCGTTGGACTTATTGAATTTTAATTTTTCTAAAAGTTGCTTAAGACCCTTATCCTAAATCTGTTTAAAGCTGTCTGACCACATCAACTTAAAAGTATTTTATACAGGCTATCCTTGTTCAGATTTGAACCTTGGGTGTCTTAACTATTCTTCTCTGCCAATTTTAAAGGTAAATTCTCTACCTATGATCATTATTGTTATTGAGCGTTAGACTTACTTTCTAATCATTCTGATCATTCTGATCATTCTGATCATTCTGATCAGCTTATTTCACTTTTCTTAGTATTCATATTTGAGATCTGAATCTCTGTATCTTTCATTCCCAACTATCCCAAAATATTACAACATTTGCTTCCATCTTGCAGATTTCAACCGATCTTTATACTCGTTTTTCTCTGGAAAGACAATGTTAAATTATCGAAAGGTACTTATCCCAAGAAGCTTCTTAAATAAAAGTATCTTTGGACAAGGTTCTCTTTCCTATCCTAAACTATAGAATGTTATTATGCTCCTGTCTACTGAACCCATACTACGCGAAATATCTAGAAGACAATAAGGCTAGAAAATCATTTTTTCCACCTACATTTCCTTTAGTAGATTACAGTATATGTAGATTCCTAACTAACGCTTATTAGAAGATTTGGGCATGAGTCGGGAGTGGAGCAATAAAAGAATCATCAACCCAAGTGAGGACTTGAAGGAGGACTAAATATCAATTCGAAGAACCAGATAGTTTAAAATTAACATCAAAGAGTGAATTAGCTTAGGTTTTGTATCAAATCAAGTTTGACATAGTGATAACCATAGACGCGTGGTATTTTGAGCAGATACGATTCAATACTTTTGATTTAAGATTTTCTATTTGCTTAAAGAGACGATAATAATGATCCAAATGGCTCGGTTAGTTTAATTCAGAAACTCCTAGCTGAACGACACAAAATCGGCTATTAGTCGGAACCTTTACTAAACTTTTACATTTGCTTTGTTCTCGCAAGGCAGTAATGCCACTAAGATGTATTTTGTCCTAACACTTTTCTAAACAGAAGTATTTTCAAACAGTTGAGGTATCGACATTGGTAGGTGAATCTTTTGCAGTAGATGCATGGTAAATTACCAACCACAGAAAAATCTATTAGATCCGTAGAAATAGAAGGTAACCATGCCATCTAAGCCTACAAAACCTTGAAAAGAAGTTGGCAGTGTATTAAAACCAAAAATCGAGTACACCTGTTATTTACCACAAGAGAGAAAATCTGCAGAGTTGCCAAATCAGCACAAACGTTATTATAAAGACTCGAAGGAATTGCAAACTGGATTATCAAAGAGCATTTTGCATTAGTTGATTAGAAAGAGTGGTTTTAAGCCAAACTAATAACTGTATCATGATCAAGTGTGTATTGACCAGCAAAATCGATTCAAATCAGACCTTAGAGTCGGTTTGTGTACTACATAGCCAATGGTCAAGTTTAGACATGTCCGAGAAAACCAAGAAACCGCTGAAAGAAGAAAGCTTCATTGAGTGTGCATTAAATTCAACTAGTTAGCAGTACTACTAACAAACGTACATCGTCGGTAGATTACAGGAACACCAGACCAGAGCAAAAGTCCGCAGAGAAGTGCTACGATCTCAACTTAACCAAGATTCCTAATCTACAGTCATGGAAATTTGGCTTTATATTTATATATCTAAAAAGAGACGGTCATCGACCAGCAGACTATAAATCCAATTAAGGGATTACAATATTAAAAAAAGAAATTGAATTCTTTGTCTTTTATTCTTTGATCTTTTAATTAAAGAATTAAGAAATTTTCGACTTTCGAATGATTTCGTATTCTAAAGTTAGTGTTTCCCTA
Source organism: Ignelater luminosus (assembly GCA_011009095.1). Lineage (NCBI taxonomy): Eukaryota > Metazoa > Arthropoda > Insecta > Coleoptera > Elateridae > Ignelater > Ignelater luminosus. The sequence continues at coordinate 50,313 of VTPC01090901.1, forward strand.
CTCATGACTGCCATTGAGCTAAGCCGGTGCTCGGTTAGTACTTACATCGACAATTACGTAATAATGCAAACATAGCATTTACGTGATAGAAATATTTTTGTATTAGCTAATAATCAATGATGAATTTGAAATTAAAAATTTAGCAGACCGGGGGAAGACGTGAAAGCGACAAGTAAATTTTGTAAATCGTGCCTAGAGATGTTATTTGCAATTCAGAAAACAAACTTATTGTGATGAGTTACTGTAAATATAGATTTGCTCGACAGTTATTAAATTTTAAGGTATAATTTGCAACTGTTTTATGAAACGTCATGAACGAACGTTTCAAGCAAATAAACCAGAATTTATCTATCTGACAATTTATAATTTTGAATTAAAACGAATTCGATGCGTACAAGGTAAATATTAATGTGAAAGGCAAATACGATATAGGTAACAAGCTTGAAATATTGTGAGTAAAATATAATTAATATAACCCTCAGAAACAACCCCACGATGCATCATATTACTATTCTCTACTAAAGTTAAGAATTTTTCTTTTGTTTTTAGTGAAACTTAAAACTTGATTGAATTTAGCTTTCTTAACAACATAAAAAACTTTTTACTAAAATCACCCTGTATACTTAAACAATCCATCTTGTCAATTCTTCTACATCTGAGACCTTTCACATCTATCAAAATTCATCAATCTTTTGGGGATAAGTAGTTGACATTCATTTCTCACTTACGCTAAAACCCTTATTCAACATTTTTTTTAGATTCATCTTCTAAAAGGGTCTAAATTCAAACATTTTATAACCTTGCTATTTTACTCAAAATATTAAAAGCGTGTTTATTAGCATGGAACAAATTTGTTTTACGTAAATAATTTTATTGTTCCTAACAATCATCCTTTGTATATGAAAGTTTACAGAGAGCAATTATAATAATCCTTTAGAACCAGAGCAGTGATTAATTTTTGTTTTAGGCAAACAAGCAATGTCAAGAATGGAGTATATTTGTGCATACGTTTCTAATTACTCGATTTCCACAGCAAAACGGGAATTGTTCTTCGTAATTAAGTTTATTAAATACAGATAAAATGATTGTGTTTACGTCAGAAACAGGTTATGTATTTGTTGCCTTAATTGGCAATAACCATCAAACATCTAATAACATGAAAATATTAGAATTGTATCTGGGATATTATGCGTATAACTTCGTTTATTAAGGTAATAGCTTTGCTGTAGTGTAAACCAATCACACTGTAACCGAATTAAAAAAACATATAGAGAATCAATCACTTCAATAGAAGTTAATTTAATAGAATTGTGTATCAAATTAAAAATTCTCTAATAATATTATTTTACACAATCATATTGATCGATGATCAAGCTATTGGTGTTAAATTATCAACGAATTGGTCTAGAAATGTGGTCTGGTTTGTAGTTTCAGTTCTAAGAAAAATTCCATTATATTGGAGCACAATCTTATAGAAGCAAACTTCTTTGTGTCGATTTATTATGAAATAAACCACGGACTTTCTTCTACTGTGTTAGCCGCCGATACAGAGTTTTAAACCATTAAAGTAGATGAGGAAATTATCATGTTGTGAGTTTTTCAATTAATCTAATGATTATTACAAGCGATATTTAAGTACAGATTGCCTATTAGGTCTGTCTGCTAGCCTTGTGATTATGAATAACGAACATTAAAACGACAACTGCAAAAACTTTCTAGTCACACGTTCCGTCACTAATCTTGCAGACTTGATCAAAAAAGTTTTTTTGTTTTACAGCTCTTCTTACTTCTAGATTCTAGCAATCTAGCAGTGGGCTAAAATTGTTGTTTTCAATGAAAGAAAGTTACTTACCAACAAATACAAAACTGATGAGAGTTATGTTTGGCAATTTCCAAGAAAACGATTAGAAACTTAGTTGTATGAAGCTTAGAAAATTAAATATTTAACCAAGAATAGACTCCCTCTATAACGATGTCGCTTCAGAACGTCTGCACTACTAAAAGCCTCCCGTGGTAACATTTTTTAAATGAAAAGTACTCAAGTATCTTCTTCTTATTGGAACTTCGCATCAAGTTGGAACCATATTTCATGTGCTGTACATTTTTACGTGTACATATAACCATTACTTGTTCATTGCTATACTGAAAGCTAGATTTACTGTTTGCTGACGTCTTATTGACGTCTACATATTTATTTTATAGACACGTGCCTTAGATAAAATAGAGTTCTGTTATCGTATGATTTTAAAATATAGAAATAAAACAGACTTGAAAAGTAAATTATGAATTCCAACAAAGACGTACTGAAGAGTATTAAAAAATTCGTGATAAAACAAAAAGATCTGAAAATTTCAGAACATCATTCATCAATCAACATCATTAAGAGTTGCCTGTGTTTCCACAGGTCCTTCCTAGGGACTTCTCCAAACTGTCGTCTCCTGTGCTTTCTTCTTCATACCAACATATCCCTCTCCTTGTTTTGGAGTGTCCGGCATCTTGAACCTTCTCTTCTTTTTTCCTCTCTTTCTCCCTCTTTCTCTGTTTCCAGTTCTTTGGTTTTTCTCTAATTCCATATAGGTCTTCCATGTACCCTTTTCATCTACCTAGCACATCTTTTTTGTTCTTCAATAATACTCTCTCTTTTTGCTCTCTATAGCTATTTCATTTCCATTTCCCATATTGCCCTTTCTTCCGTCCCAGCTAATAGAGCTAACCTTATTGTAGAGAATGTGAGCTCTTTCCAGCTCCTTTATTTCCTTGCATTTTTTTTCAAACCAGTCATTCCTCGCTCGTTGTTAGCTTCTTTGTAATACCTCCTTTTTTCCCTGTATTTTGCTTTTTGAACCTTTTCCTCTCGTCCATTTTAGCTACCATTTCGGATATAATCCATGACTTTTTTATCTTTCTTCCCTTCACTCCTGGATATCTACAAGCTCGTTTTAAATCGTTCCTATACCGTTTCTCTATCAGAATGAAATTGATCTGGTTTCTATATGCATCACCAGGTGCAGCCTCCTTTTCTGATTTTTGAACATAGTGTTCGTCACAATTAACTTGGTTTCTTTACAGAACTCAATCAGTCTATGTCGCCGATCATTGCATTGTCTCAGTCTGTACTTTTCGATTGCTCCATCTACTTTTTCTTTTCCCACATTTGCGTTCCAGTCTGCTACTATCATCTTGCAGTATCCTTTGCCTTTGCTTCTTATTATGTTTTCTATTCTTTCATAAACTTTTTCTACTTCATCATTATCATGGTCACTGATTGGCATGTATACCTGGATGACCAGAATATTTTTTGGCGATGAATCCATTTTAATAGCTATAATCCTATCACTATCGCAGACATGTTTAAATATTATGCAAAATTGTTTTTAAAAGTACAATTGAAGAAGGCAAACTACCGCAATAAGAAATCAATAGAAGAAACTAACAAATTAGTAATTCCGAATAAGAAAAAAACAAAAGCAAGGTCGTGATGGCATAACTAAAGGCTGTCAATTCTAATAAGTACATTTTACTTATAGTAATATAATTTATTATCATTATTAACCTATGGTTTTGCATCGAATATGTTGGAAGGAACGCGGGGTTGTATTAAGGGAACTGGAAATTTTGAATTAATACGAAATTTAGTTATAAATAAAGCATGAAATCTAGAAGTCGCAAAATAATAGAGAAAAGTCAGTAAATCAAAATGTTAACAAAATCTGTATTGCACTAATGATCATACCAAACATACAAGAGCTGCTAGCGTCAACAAAATCTTAGAAAACGCAGTTAAGCGCTAGTCTTGCTTCCAACGAAGTACTGCCGGTTTGCGCTACTATTCTAAGAAGCCTAAAATGCATGTCCTTGCGTTGGAAAGAAATACAGTTGTATTAAGGGAGTTGAAATCTCTAAATTAATAGGAAATTCAGTTATGAATAGAACTAAAGCATACTTATAAATAAATAATACAGGAAAAGTTGATTAATCAGAATGTTTTAATACAGTAATGATCACGCCAAAAGCAGATATAAGGGCTGCTGACGTCAGTATTCAACAAAGCACTACCGCTTGTAACGGGAAAATGCCCAAAAGTATGCACGAGTCCCGTCAAGACCAATGGCTGATGTTAAATCCCGTAGCTCATGCCACAGATGGGGTGGATTCTCAAATGAACTTGCCTAAGCGCACACAAAGAAAAGCTCACCGATTTCCAAAACTCTTACTAAACTGATAGATGTTCACAAAAGAGGGCGCCAGTAGATTGAAGGGTTCTGATGGTCGGTCACGCGACTACTCGTCTTCTTTTAAAATAATCAAAAAGAAATACAAATTAGAATTAACTTTTCTCTTGAACAAACGTATGTAAACTTTAAGTAAAATTTAGAATAAGCACCACTTTTTAATAGCCAAAGGAACCAGGGATCCACTTACAAAAAAATAAATACAAATAATCGACCTTTCTTGCATTTATTAAAACAATAATAAAAAAAGAAAAATGAATTGAACACACAAACAAGAATATAAAAATAACACTACAAAAGAATGTCAATAAATAGTGTGAAGCTTCCAAGGTGTATTACACACAGTTCGATTCTTCACGGGGCGGGCAGTTTCTGTTCTCAACAGACCATTAAACGTTGCACCAAAGGGACCAAAATTGTTGCGTTTCTACCCTCTACAAGTTTTATTTCCTGGCAAATACCAGCGTAACTTTAGATGAAGCTGAACCGCTTCCCACAATAACAACTGTTCAAAGTATCACTTTTTGGTAAACAAACCGATTTTCTTCCGTGAATAACACGACAAAGACCCAACGAAACCCGGATTTCTCGAATCCGATCTCTCTCTTTCTTATACTAAGAGAATCGCTTAACTTGAATTAGGTCTGTAACCATTTAAGGGTTTGTAGAGGCAACGCCGAAAAATATCCCCGCACGTCGATTCGAGTAGGCAGCTACCAACGTAATCCCTATTCTCTCTGCGTCTTCTGTCACGCAGCTTGCGCTTACCGGAGTGGGGTTGGGAAGCCAGATGCACGACCTAACAGGTCAAAATGCAAATATTCTTATGAGGCAATAAAAAATTCCACTCCTTAGATTTTCAGCCTGAACCTGACTGAACAGAGACCGTGTGACTCCAGCATTCGCGACTAAGATTCCAGGAACCTTTTATTTACGTCTGGATCTTGATATTGGAAAAATAACAAAAGGCACCTCCGCTGGAGCCCAGAAGTCGAGACCACAAAGTTATCAATTCTTTAAAATAAGATTTTAACAAACATCCGTTCATAGAATGAAATAATTTAAATATTACGCGTCAGAAAAACAAATATCTGAACGAAATTGATTTAGTGTGAATTTAAAATAATATTACACGCTTTGCACTATTATTCAAGGAACTGTAGAGTGAATGGCCTTGCGTTGGGAAGGAATATAATTGTATTAAGGAAGTTGAGAATTCTGAATTAATACAGATTTGGCTATAAATAAAATTCGAATGTAACAAATAATCTTCTTCTCTTCTTATCATCGCTATTTGTGCGGTTACGCACGACTTTTTCTCAGCCTTGATTGTGAATATTGTTGGAGATGCAACGCTCAGCCCGTGGTGGTAGTTGATGGTGGTGTGGTTGAGTTGATGGAATTGTTGAATTTCTTGAAGATTCTTGGCAGGTGGATCTCGGAGATGGCTCTGTTGTTGATTGGATTGGATCTTGCGGTGTTGGAGTCGTGGATACTGAAAGCACACCCCGAAGATAACGTCAAATTTCTATAATGATAAAGTGAATATTTGTGTTGTTGATGATGGAATTAACGGCACTCAGTGGAATCAAGTGAGTTCGCAGCAGAAGAGGGAGAAGAAGTGATGGATAGAAATTGGAATATTCGGTTCGTCGTTGGTTTAAACGGTTCTTTTCAAAACCGCAACCCCCGCAGTTCGCGCTGCGGAAGGATTAGGAAAGGGATGGGATGGGAGGATGAAACGGATTACGGCAACGTCTAGAACACGAAATTCCCGAAGGGGTAAAGTCTGAGGATCCCTAAGTTCAGAACATGTATGAAGCAGACCAATCTGATGGAGCTGAGAAATGAAGGAATATAAAGTAGGATACCAAGCTTGTTGGATGGGCGCGTTCGCAATCCGGCTCTTTCGTCCGAAATGGTGGCAGTGTTCAGTACTATTCACCATACCTGCTTGATTCTAGGTTGACCGTCTCGCTTCATACTCGACGCTAAAATGAGAACAATCAAAATATCAACATTTATAAACATTGGGTACAAAAGCTGCTAGAGTTAGCAAAGTGTTAGAGTACTCAAGATTAAGCGCTATTGTTGCCGCTGCAGTATTCAACAGGACTTCCTGATTTCTATGCTATTTCAAGAAGCGTAGAGAGTACGATTTTGCGTCGAATATTCTGGAAGGAATGCAAGGTTGTATTAAGACAGTTAAGATTTTGGAATTAATACAAGATTCGGTTATAAATGCTGCTAGTCCCAGCAGTCTCAAAAAATAATAGGAAGTTGTACTAACAAATATTCGTTTATATTAGAACCTGAAAGTCTACAAATATCAACCAATACTTATTGAAATTGCTTTTTAATAGCTTTGATGGCATAATTCCTCATAAAGTTTCTTGCATCAATAGTTTGTGATTGAACTAATTGGATAATTACCACTATTTAGTTATTCGATTATTAACGGGTAACCTAATAGCCATCCAATAACAACTAGTTAGCAAACTCCCAACGGCTTTATAATTAACACACAATTATTCAAAATAAACTATCTGTCCTCGGACTTTGTGAAAAAAACCATGTCAGTGTACCATGAGAATTTTGCATTTCAATCTTGCTTGATTAAATTATCACGTTTAAAAACAACAAAAACGCAAAATGCAATTCAGAAAAAAAGGAGAAAATAAAGAATAAAGATACAGCGTTAATCAGTAAAAATAAAATTCTGTTTATTTTTCATTAACTCGACACCACTTTTGTGTGCTGAAGCTTATTTTTCTTTAAAATTCGTGTTGAAATTTATCTTCCAATTAATCTAGGACCTTAAAATTCATAAATATTCGAATTTAAATATTCATTTAAAAAAATGTTTTCCTTCCCCTAATCATAATTACATTCCCTTGGTTAAAATAAAGCGGTACAGTGTTTTTAGGTGCATAGTAAAAAAAAAAGTCTCGCTCTAAATTGGTCACGCGTGCAACATTCACCTACTTTCGTGCAATTCAATATTATTTTATTTCGCGTGCTATGTTCTTTACTTTTAAATTTGTAGCTTTATACGTTTAGTTATTACAATAACGTAGTTTGTAGAATTGTAGTGAAAAGTCAATTTCCTTTTGATAAAATATGTATCGATTTCTTTAGAAGACACCTTGTGTTACTTTCTAAGTGGAAGTAGTTACACCTTGAACATTTCCAAACATGAATAATTTACAATTTCACGGGATTGAATCACGTCCCTAGGCTTTATATCGAAGCCTAAACAATGCAAACTTTCCACCTAAGTACCTATTGTTGGATGTCATGTTTCAGTACGTAACATTCAAGCAGCTTTTGAGGCGATATTGTATTGCGCTAACACTGGAGCATTGATAATAATTTATTAGCAATTCGTGGTGGTTACTGTTTTTGATTATTTTGTTCTCTTTTTTCGGAATTGAAGCTTCATATTTGTGTTGGGGAAAATTCCGCCTGAAATAGCAATTGCCAACAGGAAGTTTGTATCCATTATATTCTGTATTATAACAATAACGGAGGAAGTGATGTTGCGGCACATACATTTATATTGAATCATTTATTTTTTATCAGACTATAATAGTCTATAGAAGTTTTTGTAAAACGAACGAAATATATTTTTCTTACCTTTTTATTTATAAAACAATCTGAGAGAATTATTTTCATTTCATTTACAAAAAATTACGTAAATTTATAATGTTACTTTTAATCAAAAAGTCGAATGTCACAAACATTAACTGTAATATCAAATTTGTTGATTATCATAAAATCTCTGACTTGAGTAGAAACTAGCATTTCTGAAGGCATTAGATGACGTGAGAATAGGTTGCAGACGAAGAACGAATAATTATAGCTAATAAAAGCTGGTGATTTCTAGGTGTACATCTTTTCTTTCCAATGTAGGAAAGTGTAAAAATGCTGCTACCAAACAATTGTTTTTTATAGTTAATTATTTATACATTCATTTGATAATTAACAAAATCGCCAATCATCTTGTTAATATTTATAGTTTCATTAAATGTCTAATTCACAAATTCACGATCTTAGCTATCGCCCATGTTCACTACAAAATAACGCAACCATTTAAACTTCATAAATGAACTTAGGAAAATAACAGACAAAACACGAAAGCAAAAATGAGAAAGACAAAGATGAAAAGTCTGTTAGCACTTCTACTTTGTGGGCAATGTCGGGTCTATCGAACCTCATCATGCTGTCCAAATGGCTACAGAATTACACATTTTCTACTTCCGCTTTAATAAAGCAAGTGAATAGCAACTAAACAAACAAAATAATAGAAAGACTTGGACAACACTTGGCAAACTCTGACACATACTTAAAATAATAAAAAGTTTTCTCATGTTTATAGAATGTAATAAGTTTTTAAGTCGCGATTGCCTATTTCTGGTCCTATTACAACTTGGTTGACGAAAATGGAATCTACAACTCAGATGAAAAATTTGTAAAGAAACAAAAACGTAAAATTTAAAAGTTATGCATCTTTGGCATCGTTGGCTAGGAATATTGTTATTCACCACCAAAAATCAGATTCTTAGGCAAACTGTCTATTTTTTATAAAGGTATAATCTTAGGAAAAATTAGAAATTTATTTAAAACTGTAAATAAATGCATATGCCTATTTATTTGTTAATGCATATTTTACTACCTTTTTAGGTTTTATTCCAAAAACTCTCAGAGATAAAATTTGATGAGAATGTGTACATAAAACAATTTTTTAGGAATCTTTAAAGTTTCTAGTTCCAAAATATAAAATGTAAAACAAATATATCACACTTTTGTTTTTATAATCATTCAACTGCGCACATATGTAAAAACACAATTTAGGAAGAATAAATGATTTAGACATACTCTGAGAAGCCTAACCAGAAGCACTCTTAAGAAAGTTAATAAAAAGCAAAACCTAATTCTTGGGCCAAAGCAGGCTACCTGTAGGAAGGGCCAGCCGAATCCGTATTTGTGGCTTGGGTCTCTTAGACAGCAACGTTGCTAACAGCTTGGCTGCCTGTATGTGTGAAGAATTTTAGTGCGCCCTACTTTGAAAAAATGCAATGTCATGATATACAGGTCTGTGACAACAGTCCAACTGCCATTTTACCTATAAATCTACGTTACTATGAGTCGGTTTTGCAAAAAATTTTAGATTTTAGCTGGTTGAACATGGAAAATTACTTGAAATATCACTTTGGAGGGTAGACTCATACTTTACTTTCATCAAAGTGTTCTACATCTCTTGTTTCTTAATTGATACCTAAATCGCAGGTATAATTGTATGCTTACTATGCCTCATCATATGTCATCACTCAATAGATGCCTTTTTCTTCCTCTGCCTACTTAATCCACTTTGCTTTATGTTCTATTTTTTCCCTAACACTTCTGATCTCCTGATTAAAGTTAATAGCCTTTGGCTAAATTTTGTCACGGGATCAAATAGGCATGATTTTGTTTCTTCTAGATTGTATTAAAAAATGTATTAACATTTAATTAAAATTTAATAAGGGCGATTATATAAATTTTATGTAGATACCCACCATTTAGCTTTGCATTGAGATGGGCTACCACAGATTTCTACCCTGCTTTAGGCCACCTACGGTGGCTCAAATTTGATCTTTATCTTTTACTATCCCACCTACAACGGTCCAGAATTGAGCTTTACTCTGCAACCAATTAGGTGCATTGGCTCAGAACCAAGCTTTCCAACTGGCTAGTCCAGATTTGATCTTTGTCCTTTACCAGGTCACCTGGCGTAGCCAAATTTGATCTCTTCCAAAAGTCGGACTATACCTTGCCACAGGCCATCTGCAGAAGCCAGCAATCGGGTTTTGTTCTTTACTAGACCGTATAAGGTAACTCAAGTTTGACTTGACAAGTATTAGGCTAGCTGCTACACTGATCAAGAATTGTATTTCCACAGGGCCTGTCAAGCTTCTATCTGTTCCTATAAAAAGCCTACAGTCGGGTTTGATCACAATATAAATAACTCATTCTGAAGTTATCGGCAGCGCCACCACCAGTCAGTGTGCAAAGTCTTTAAGTGCATCAAAGCAATGTCACAATTCTTATCTTGGCGAGAACAGCTCAATTAGTACACAAAGCGTTTAGAATTTTTATAGAAAGACGGCCGCTCCAAAATTGTGGCACGACTATGGCGACACTCCCGCGTTTTAAGGCCATAGAAGAAAACAACCAACTTTGAGTCTTTAAGAGGGCATAACCGATCCTGTATTGGTATTCTTAAGACCCGTATTTGTAATTAATAGCTTTTTGAGTAGGTTAATGGAACTTAAAGCCCTACCTATTTTCAAACAAAGGAGATCCCGACCTGCGGCCGCCGCAGACGACGACACTCATTTTTATTTCAAGAGGTTTAATAGAAGAGCAGCCCGATCGGAGCCGGTGGCACTTATTTACAAACTGATGAGAGACACTCATACCTTAGCATTTAGAAGCTGTTAAAGAGACTCCTCTTGTCAAACCTGCAAAAGGAAGACAGTGAGCACGCATCGTTTTGCGCTAAGGTCTTCGTTAGCAAAGACGTTTTCAAATGCCTTGTTTAAGACTTTGAGAGAGGCAGTAGTGTAGTAGAAGGTTGTTATGAAAATTTGGGAATCGACTTATTCAGACGCGATATAATCATTCAACATTTCAAATATTCGCAGCCGTAGTTGCAATGCATTTGTCAAATTTATTTATTGAATGCATTAATGCGTTTCATAAAATAAAACTATCTCTAGTTTTGAATTTTATAAGTTCAAATGAGGCATTTCGAGATAATTTCTCTCTCGAAAGATTCATTCTGTTAAGGATTTATGATTGTTCTGATCATAAAAACTGTCGAGTTACCTAGTATAGGGCGAGATTTATGATCACATTTGGTCTGTTAGCGAGCAGGATAATTCCTGAGGCTTCTAACCGATTTCACCCCATCCTCCCGCGTGCTTTTTATAACACGCGTTATTGAACACCAATTAGATGCCTGACCAACCCCTTTTAGGGGTCAGAGAATTGTCACTCCGAACGCAAGTTTAAAAGAGCCCTCCTAGCAGCTATCTCACACCGAACTGTTAATATTCCTACCTGCCGACTCTCATATTGCTTTCCCGTGCATTCTGAAGAATACCTGTAATGCTACAGCGTTTCCCGTGTTTATACAGTTCCGTTAAGCCTTCTGCGAGAAATTTTACTGCTTCGTACATTAAAGGCGAGCAAGATTCTATCGCCGTCAAATATTTATCTACAATTCTGGTATGTACGTGAAGTCGTCAGTCCGTCTCTGAAATGTTGTGTGTTTAATTTATAAGAACCTTGTACAAACAAGTGTTGAATGAAGTGGTTGTGAATTGTACAACGAACTTGGATACCTTTTGGATTAGTTCCTGTATCACGGTAAATGATCTTACCAAATAAATTTGCATCTTGTGAAGGAGCTAACGTTGACACTTAGAGAACTTGATTGCTCGCCAATGTGTACTTTTCATACTTGTTACCAGTTCGCTTTGGTTACAAATAGACTAATAAATACTCTGCAGTAACGTCGTTTCGCATTAGTAAAAAACCTTGTTAAAGTATATTATCTAGTTAAAATCTATTATTTCTGATAGTTTATTAGCGTAAAGATTACATAGTCGAAATCTATTATTTTTGCTAGTTTATTAACGTAAAGATCAAATAATTGAAATTTATTATTTCATCATTTGTTTTGTTAGTTTATACCTAGAAGATTAAACAAACGAAATTTGCTATAGTAACAATTTTTGTTGCGAGTTTATTTTTCTTAAAAGTTTATTAAAGGATATAGTTGGATCCAAAGCTAGATAAGAAAGCATCTGGAGATGACGACCTTGATATTTTATGTTGTGTTGTTTTTCACAAGTGAACGCTATTTAATATTTACAGACGAACTTTGTTGTCAATGTTTTGATTATGCATTCATAATTCCAGGCGCTCTGTGTATGACGTCAGCCCGTTAGTTCGTGCATGTTAAACAATTAGTGTGGCCAATGTTTATTGTTACCTGTTTGGCCTATATATTTTTTCATTTGTCTTTATGTGCGTTTATGTTAAACATTTCTTTATACAGTGTAACCCAAGATCGCAGTACTCTGTTTGTTTGTTTCTATTTACGAGTATGCTAATAGATCTTGTTGTTTTATACTTTGGTTTTTTCTTTCAAAAGTAGCGTACTAGTGGATTGTTTTAGAGATCAGCTGTTTTGGAGCCAGTGGACGGCGACCTTCACATACATACATAACGTTAATTTTATCCCTTACTGGGAACGTAAGTATATTTATTGTGAGCAGTACAATCTCGTTTCTTTGTCTTTGTTTATTTGTTTGAACTCGTTGTTTCGAACCTGAAAAGCTTCTCGTACAGTGACCTAGATAAGGAGATCAGCTGCGGATCTCCTCTTCAAAATTAGGTCAACGACATTATTCTGCAACTTCATCCCGAATTTCTTCAATATTTTCATACCTACATTACCGTCTATCGCCAGCACTAGGCCCTCATCACCCACGACTCGTCTCCTGCCATTAAGAGCTAGTTCAAAGTTGGCATATCTGTCAATATTATGTTGTGTATACCGAAAGAGTCATTAAACCTATAATTGCACGTAACAAGGTGGAGTCGTTGTTCTTCTTTGATGTTTGACAAGTATAGTCAGTTTACTCAAGCTGATCATTACGATGCGAAAAGTAGCTGCAGCAAAGATAATTGTTAAAAGTTCCTTGGAGGTGGTTACAGAGCTTTAAGTAAAGTTTCATGCTTTTCTTGTTTTTAACTACGCTCATATCTTTTAGACTCACGCTTGCTATTTTTATATTATGCACAATTGTTTTTTGCATGCTCTTTCTATTGTACCTAATAAAGATGTTAGTTGTTGCGTGCCAACGTATGGAAAACCTAGAAATGACGACACTTACTGTATTTTGATAGAATTAAGCATCCTATGTCTTTTGAATTTTTAAGTGCCTATGTAACTTTTCTTGCCTATTTGATTGCCAAAAATGCGTTCTCTACACGCACAAATCAATAAACTTCATCAAAAGTTAAACTTTGCACGGTGGCTTAGATATCTCTTCGCTGATTTCTGTAATCTTGCAGTATCAATTCCTTTAAGTTGTTTTGCAGAAACAGCGTGGAGTTTGAAGCTTTGCTATAGGTAGGTATGCCATAGCTGTAATTCAAGCATTTTTTAGAGCGAAGAATGCCGGTAATGCATACGAAGTACCTTTAACCCTTTCACTACGGAAAATGGATTATTACGCAAATTCTTGACTGCCATATACCCGGAATGCGAGAAACGCAAAGTTCTGATGTACTGTAAATTAACTTTAGAATGTATTGTACACGTTGGCGGTCGCATGAGGGTGACCAGAAGAGCCCTGGCCTCCACGGATTCATGAACTCCTCGGTAATTTCAATTACATTGGTTGCCATGGTAAAGCAATGTTGGGAAACACGCTTTGATTATATTCCAAAGAATAATGATAAATGAGGGAACTTTCTTTTTAGACAGATGATACTTTAATAGGTTCTGCTCTTCGAAGTTTAGCAATTTGATTATAAACTACATATTTGTAAATTCCAGCTCGATAACTTTAATAATTTTCAAATAATTGAACGAAATCCTCTATAATAAGAACATTATTATTTAGTATATGTGAATTAAAAATTAAAAAATAAAAGCCACCTCTAAAAGACACTTACAGAACTCGAGTTTACAAAAGTTTCATAATTTGTGATGTTAAACAAACCTTAGCAGTTTCTGTATATAGTTAGTATTTAAGACCATTTGCTTGTTTAAACCTTTGATAATAATTTAGTGATGCCTGCCAACGTTGACCGTAATTACCATATTCCTTCTTTGGGATAAAGCAGAGACGAATTTTAGACTTGAGCCTTTTCACTGTCTAAGATGAGCTTATTGGTTTCGGACAAAAGCATGCAACAGTCACGCTAAGGTAATTTTCAACAATAAATAAGTGAGAAACATAAACGCTTTTGTAGTATCAATTTTAATTGTGGTAATAATAAGGTAATAAAACTGTAGAATTAATTAATTGATTAGACAAAAGTTTGAAGTGTCAGGGTAACTTTATTGCCCTGACTACTAAAACATTAATTTGCTGCAGTTGAGATAAGCAACAGTAATCGCGCATTCTAATTATTTATTTGTGAACTATGCAAACTAGTCACTTACGGAACTGTAACGGGAAAGTCGATAGAAATTCAATTTAATTATTAAACAAGCAGCATATACTTACACAATAGGTATGCGAATCACAGATCAACAGATTTAATGCAAGAAAGATTTATAGCAAAATTGTCTGCAGAGTTAGCGTTTATCTCATAAAAGAAGAAGCGATAACAATAAACGGAAGCGTCAATT
>VTPC01090901.1:65361-96179 GCA_011009095.1 Ignelater luminosus
AGCAAATCGTAGTTTGAAGGCACGAAATTCGACATTTTTAAGAGCGAAAAAAATGCGTTATTGTATGAAACATCACAAACAATGAATTGAATATTGTTGACAGATGACAGACGAAAAAAATAAGATATTTGGGACAGTTTAAAAATACTCCTAGCGACATCTGTGGTCTAATAGCTGCAAGTCTCATTTCATAGGTATACACCTGGTAGTATGATTGCTTTTAAAATTCTTGGAATTTTGAATTGTTAACTTAATTTTTAACTTACAAACACAGAAATCGAAATTAGAACATTACAGAACATTACAATTCTTAGATTTATGTTGTTTATACAGTGTGTCTAGTTTAAAATGACCTACATGGGGCATATTGAAAACGGTAATAGATACAAGGTTGGTTAAATGAGGAAAAAGTTTCGTATTTATATGCCAATAAATAATCCATGGTTACATTGACAATTATCTGCCTTGTTTCAAAGATACAGGGTGAAAACCAAAAAAGTGCATTTTCTAAAATCCTGATTTGTTTACTTGTTATTACAGATAAATAAACAATATTTTCAGAAACGAAGTAGCGACTAATGAGGATTTCAAAAACGACTTCAAAAAAATGCTAGGCCTTCTAGATTTCACGTACTCGTATCCAACTTTTGTTTTTCTTATGGGCGCCATATTGGATTTTTACATTTTTGAAATCGTCATAAAAAGAGCTTTTCAACCATGTAAATATGACTATGTTTAAAGGAGAGAAATTACAAGAAAATACAAAATTAAGATTTAACCATAGTAGGCCTTGGAGTTTCCAAATAATAATTTGCAAACAAATAAGAGAAAATATCAAAAGGCGTAATATTCTGCGACCTTGCAGGCCATCTTATTGGTCCCCGATTTCCAGTCCAATGATCAGGATATTCATTATTTAAAAAATTAGTAATTATTTGAGCATTGTGTGCAGGTGCCCTATCTTGCTGAAAAAAACATGTTTTGAAGGATTGCAAGGGGAAGTTCCATCAAACGATCTGCTACATTTGTTTGTAAAAGGTGAAGGTATCTTACAGAATTAAGGTTTTCATTGAAGAAAAACGGTCTAACGGTGTAACTACCAATTATACCTATCTAGGCATTAAATCCCCATCTAATCTGCTGTCTCACTCCGCGAACCAATTGTGGATTTGTATCTGACCACAAAACGATATTTTTTCGATTAAATAAACCGCAATTGGTAAATCGACTTTCGTCTGACCATAAAACTTTCATAGAAAAGTTTGGAATCAGATTTTGACCTCTTATGTACCACCGACAAAATTTTGGGTATATATTCCGATACATTTCTTCAGCCGCTTTCTTGTTCCTCCGACAGAGAATAAAACATTCCAACATGTCATATTTTTCACGATTCGAAAAACGATCCATTTAACACGATATTTATTTACACAAGAATTATACTCAGACGCAACGAAACTGACAATAACAATTATTTGATTGGTACAAACTGCAATTGTTTTATAAGAATATCAAAAAAATGAAGCCCACTTTAATTAGAATTTTCACTCATTTGTTTGCAAATTATTATTTAGAAACCTCAAGGCCTACTATGGTTAAATCTTAATTTTGTATTTTCTTGTACTTTTTCTTCTTTAAACATAGTCATATTAGATGGTTGAAAAGCTCTTTTCATGACGATTTCAAAAATGTAAAAATCCAATATGGCGCCTTGAATAAATATTGATGTAAAACAATAAAAAGACCATAACAAGCAGCAATCAGTACATGTGGAAAAACCTATGCACACGAATTTAATAAAAGAGCAGACAATTTCCTCTTCAAGCGCAATGCAGAAGAACGAAGTGGAATAACAAGTGTTACAACGAATCTCATATACGTGGGTGATAGTACGATAACCCTTGAAAAGCGAATACGTTATTACAAACGGTTGAATAAATCTACGATATGCTTTTTGTCACAAAGCCACGTAGTATGTGTATTGAAATAAAAGTATTCGTGATTAATTATAGTTTTGGTAGAGAATTTAATTTAATTTAAAACTAACCAACAAATAAATTTCATGACTGTCAGATTTGTTAATTGAAGTCAAGCAAACTAAACCGTGCCTAATCCATTTTATGAGTTAGTTGAATTAGGAAGGCTTTAGAATTCTCTTCTGCTTAACTAAGTTTTCAGGATTGAAAATGGCTTTTTCGTCTGTTGTTTAAATAACAAAGGTCATAACAAAATAGGAAAACTGGGTAGACTAGATTAATTTGCATGTTTATATGTTGTTATGTAGTTAGATTAGGGTTAGAATTAGTTCATGTTGTGTAAATTTAGTTAAAACGAGGTTTACTTGATGTTTTGAACTAATTTCTATTGAGATTTTCAAGCTCTATTATTTATTTTCTGAAGTTTGCTGCATACTTAAGAGAATCAGTAATTACTGTGGTTGCCCTCTAGATTTTCTTCATCACCTTTAATTTACCAATACAATCTGCAATATTCTAAATATCAAAATTAAATTGATACTTTTAGTTTACGTAGCTTCAAGTTTAACCAAATTTAAGACTGAAAGATTCAGAAATTTTAGTTTAGTGTTTTTTAATAATAATTTTAATAATAACTGTAGATGAACGTTAACAAGTCTATTATAATTTTAAGGAAAGTTTTAATTCAAACTTTTTTCGATATATGTATGATAGTAAACCATTATCATAATCAATTAGTTTTGCGATTGACTCTACAATAGATTATGCATTTTGTGCTTTTAGAGCTTGGTGAGATTAAAAATGAAAATGTCATTTATAAAGATGAGCCTTGAAGTTTTACCCATAAGTCGTTTTCCTGGCAGATAAAGCTGGAGAAACGCAAAATGTAATTTGCTTCAATTTTTCTTAGCGAAAGTGCCTTTCAGTTGTATTTGAATTACTGAAGCTCTTACAAAGCAAACTACGGAAAATTCATACAAGTCTACTAAATTTATGCAAAAACTCTAAGCGAAACATTACTGACCTAAAAGGCAGAATAAAATAAAAAAGCTTTATCATGTACCTATAACAGTAATTTCCCTCTTTCCACATTTTCCAACTTTGCTAATATTCCAGCTTTTACTCGTCTCGTTTTTCGGTATCTATTATCCGTTATTTTATACGTTCGATAATTTAGTTTCCACTTCGTTAGGTTTGATGTAAATTACATTTTAAGATCCTTTTTTATCTAATTCGAATCTTACCTTTTTACACTCCTTGGTTTTCTTAAATCTAATCACGAAATTATAGATGATTAATAGTTGGCAGCAATTTTCTTTTTCTTTATTCAAAATTGATTTCCACTAATGTGTAATTAATATTTAGAGAATCTTCTGTATTTTAGATTGGAGCTGAAACGTAAATTCACATTTAAAATAATTTCTTCTGCGCAGCTTAATTTGTTATTACCCTATTTCTTATCGAAATTCTCATTCCCATTTCAGCCTGAAAGTTAATTACGATTTTCATTTCGAGCTTATTCAAATTTCAACTGAAGTTTATTTCTAACTTGTCTTTGTTTAACATAAACAAGTTTATCTTTGTTTTTATATTTTGACAATAAACTAATTCTGAACATGTGTTTAATTAAACTTGAGACTCAAGATGAATTATACTTTCTACGATTTTAATCTTGAAATTTGTAGTGCTTTAATTTCAATTTTATTATCTCTGTAGTGTAGTTTTTAAAACAAAAATAAAATGAATTTAACTGCTTTAAGTATTTCCAACAATTAATTATTTTAGAAGGTCAGTATGTTAAAGCAGCTGAAATAGACGGATAAGTCATTTATTTGAAAAGTTTCTAATTTGCGTGACTAAAACAAGACGTAAATTTCCATTAAAGGAAATGTTTTAACTCGGTAAGACATAATACCTTCCTTAAACCGCTTTTTGTTAATCTTTCTTATTTAATAAATTTTTAATTAGCCTCATATTAAATATTTTATGCTTTTCTAAGTTGCTTAATAACTGCAGAAATCCGAGAGTGTCTGCAATATTAATTTGAACCCAACACGACACAAAAAAACCACAAAAAACAAACTGGGGAAAGTTTAAAGGAAAGGAAATTCAATATAGTTATAAGATTAAAAACAAAATAATGAGAACTAAATACAGAAAACAATTATTTTTCCATTTTAAGTGAAACGAGATTTAATTTTTGCTTCATCGTGCTTTTTCTGTTGGTTACCTTCGATCATTAATCTTGACTTAGAAAAGAAATCTGAATTAACATTTATTAACATTAAACGAGTGATGCTCATGGTTAACTATGCAAACAAGAAATGAATTGGCAGTTAAATGATCTTGTTGTAGCTATAAATACGGTGATTCACAGCATAAAGAGCTGTTGTGTGAAGTGTGCTGGATGATCACCAGGTGGTTGCGCTTGCGATGCTCTTTAAATTTGCAACTTCCACGAACTCGTCTGCTCTCTGTCGAGATACGGCCCTACACATCAAAGTTGAAAATTGATTGTTCACTCAATATCCTATTCGACTAGAATTTAAATAGCAATATTTTAGAAGTTATATTCTTATATTGTTAGCTTTCGTCCGACGAAGTATATGGTCAAGAAGTCTTTTCCAATTATAAAAAGACCTCCACAAAAAGAAAGTTTTTAACCGTAAAGTCAGTTTAAATTTTAGTGTGTCCTTTAAAACTAACTAAAACTTTCTTAATTTACGTAAACGATCACTTTAGATCGAATGCTGTTAAATCAACCGCCGCGCGCGTCACACCAACCCTTCCACACCCCACGACCGTACATATTCTTTGCTGAAATGTATAATATGTCGACTGGACATTCCTATAAATTAGAAAATCAACTTGCCTTAACGTGTCCAGACGGACCTCGAGTTGAATTCCCGGTGAAGAAACAGCATACGCTAAAACAACGTTTTTAACCCAGTGGAAAATGATCTTACACGTAAACTAAAGAAACATTTCAAAATACCACAAGAAACATTTATATCAAACCATAAGGTTAATTGTAAGGAAATATCTAATAAAATTGCGGTTTGATAACAGATTTTATTTATAATCCAGTAAAATTAGGATTAAACCTCGGAACGTTCTAAAGACGGGCTGAAAAGTCCGTTAGTCAAGCTATCAAAACTTGAAGGTCACAAAAATCGGTTTTATGCAAATATCTCGCTTTCCATGTTTTCAATGTCTTGTAGAGCATAAGATTCTCTACAAGTTTGGTTTTATGCATTTTTCTGTTTTTCTGTTGTTTTCGTGATAGAGCGCGAATAGTGGGAAGCTATGTAAACTGTAAAGCCGGATGCATAGTACACTTTACGAAGTTAATTATATGATGAAATATGTATATTATTGTTTAAGGTAGAATGCAAGGCGGGTTTTTTCGACTTGGTATCTTCCTAGTGAATAGTATCAGAAGCTACTCGGTTTACCTCTGAATACCATCACCAGTAGACATGTGTCTCAAGATTTCTCATTTTTGTTGTCGTCCTCTTCTTCTGGTTGCCCAAATTCAATTTCCGGATCCTTATCGTGATCCTCGTTTTCTGTCACATCGGATTCTAAAACCTCAAGGCTCTCGGGAACAAATTCATTTGCTGTATCAAAATCATTTGATATTGATGAGGCGTTGGAGTATGCTTGTCCGTAACACTGACCACAAACTGTGGAGCACTGCAACCCTACTTTTCTACATCCATTGTTCGTGCCACAACCTTTGTTG
Source organism: Ignelater luminosus (assembly GCA_011009095.1). NCBI lineage: Eukaryota > Metazoa > Arthropoda > Insecta > Coleoptera > Elateridae > Ignelater > Ignelater luminosus. The sequence goes on from VTPC01090901.1 coordinate 71,083, forward strand.
AAATTGCAGAAGATTATATTCAATAGTTCGTCCGGTGCTGATGGCAATAATGTTGTTGTCGGCTTCAGGATCTCGTTCTCTAGCTTCTACCCCCAGTTTTCAGATTGTAAATCTAACCTAGCCTAACCAGTCTGCTAGCTATGCTGACGAGCTGCTGCGCTTGTAGATAGAAAATATGATAATTCCACCGGTCTGTTGAGTCTCGTTGAATTGATTAATTGTGTGTATTTTTCATTCCGAGATTTGGCCTTAATTTCGCCTAATTTTACTGGACTTATTAATAGATGAATTAAATATTTATTTTCCATGGAAATAAAAAAACGCCCGAGAATGTTACATGATTTGAAACGCACCAGGGGATACTACAAATATTTTTAGATCATGATTGCTTCAATCCCTATTGTAATAGTCAACCTTCTCTTGAAACTTTCCTATGAACATATTTCAATTTGATCAAAACATCAAATTTCTCATTTTTGTTCTGTAATCACATCAGTTTGTTAAATGACAAATTTTCAATTTCCGTGTTTTAATCTATGGGAAGTATACTATCTCTTAATGTCTCAATATGGCCATTTTTAGTCAACTAGCGGAACAATTTAAAGTAAAGACAAAAATCTGTTATCTTTCCACAAATATGTTCAAAACGTCGTGCAAGCATTGACCATGATACCTCCAGACGATCGTTTCATCCTTGTTTGGACTCATAAGTGAAAGATAATGGCGGTTGATGCTTAATATTAAGGCGCCATCTAATAACAACCCCAAGACAAGCCTTTTGGGCGATTTTACCAAGAAACGTTAGTTTCTCAATCAAGTAATTGCATCAAAATAATATTATCCAGTACATATACAGTTGTGTGAAAATCTTTAGAGCAACTTTGAGTTTTGCGAAGTAAATTAGGTTAGTTCTTCAAGACCTGAAGACGTATGCATTGAATTTTTGTGATCAACATGACGTATTGGTTCTATCTATGGTAGTCTAATGCATTATTTAATTTTATTTGTTTGGAAATTGACATTTTTATAAACTTGTTATACGATTAAGTTTACTTACTGTGGACAATGTGCGCACTGTATTGTTGTGAACAGTTCCAAAAAACAATTTTTCAAAAGCGGGAAAATCTCAAAACATGCCTTCTTTTAGAATGGCACGTTAAGAATGCCTGCTAATTGGAGCACAAAGGGTTTTAGTGCAAGATGCTATTCCCAAATTTTAGTAATCGGTGACTTAACCAAAATCAGATACCTGATGTAAAAAATCTTTGTATGTCCTCAAAAAATTGTTACCTTTCTAGACGAAAGAAAAAAATTTAGTTTGCTCATTTCTTTACATACCTTCAATAAGCACATTTTTATCGTTCTAAATTGATATTGAGAGAAATATCGAGATAACGAAGATGTTGAAGGTTAGTTTGTTGCTTCCAAAAGAAACGAATAACTGTTGTAGAGACCTTTGCTTCTTCAGTCGGTGACTTAACCAAAATCAGATACCTTATGTAAAAAATCTTTGTATATACTTAGAAAATTGTTACCTTTCTAGACGAAAGAAGCAAAATTCAGTTTACTCTACATACCTTCAACAAGCACAGTTTTATTGTTCTAAATTGATATTGAGAGAACTATCGAGACAATGAAGATCTTGAAGGTTAGTTCGATGTTTCCAAAAGAAACGAGTAACCCCTGTAGAGGCTTTTGCCTCTTCAGTCGGAAATTTAGCCATTAACATATTTAATATCAGCGACGACACGTCAATAGGTATCTATATTGTTTAGAGAGATTTTAAAAATACCAAAAAAAAGAGGAATGTGGACGGAAAAACAATTGAAAGAGGCTATGCAAGCTATCAAAGATGGGATGAGTGCAAGAACAACAGCAAAGGAGTTTAGAATTCCTCGCAGAGCATTAAGGAACCATATCGAACCATCGAACCATATCCTAGCAGAGAAAAAATCGAACAATCTTCTTGTTTAACATCTAAGCAAGAAGCTGAATTGTGTAATAGAATCTTTAGGTTGGCTGATGTCGTTATTTTTGAATGACCACCCTGATGTAGCACGAGGAAAATCTCAATTTATAAACCCAACACTAGCTGCCAAATGAAATAGATTTATAGTCAGGGGCCATTTCGAGAAACTGAACCAGATAATGATAAATCTAAGGGTTTTAGGTCATTGTTAGTTTCTAAACCGATGTTTGGGTTTTACAGGTAATGCTTGATTTAGATATCATGGACAAGCCACATCTAATTTTTAATATTGATGAAAAGGGTTATCGGCTTAACCTATACAAAGCGCAGCAGGTTTTTGCCCGTAAGGGTTCAAAAAGAGTTCATCTAATTGGGCAAGAACACGCAGGAAATGTACTACTTTAGGGAAAATGATATTGTCTATGCTTCTCTTTAAAAGCAAGCATAAGAAGATTTAACAATGATTTATTGACGGACATCTATTGCAATGGGGAAAAAGTCGAAAAAGAGGCCTAATTCCCGTATAAGCTAGAAATCGGAACATGTTCAAGAAAACTTAGATTTTAACTACAAAGCATAAAAAAATAGAAATACCAAAAGGGTGCCAGAAACAGTAACACACAAAAATCTTTTTCACTACGGTCTTTAATATTTAATGACCGTAGTGAAACAATGAATTCATATCAAATGAATATATTTGAAGCAAAACTCAAGGCAGAACTCGGATGAGTACTCAAAATTTTAAAATGACATTACAATATTTTCAGATTGAATAGATGGATAATCTACCACCAGGCTTTCAGACAAAAATGAGTGAAAAGGGTAGTATGAACACCGCAACGTTTATCATATGGCTTGATTATTTTGCTAAGTTCATGCCACCGGAAAATGTGCTCCTTATGATGGCACATCATCTCATCTTGATGCTAATATTGTTGACTTCCATGTTGTTACATTATTCTGCTTACCTAGCAATAAAACCTATGAGCTGCAGCCTATCAACAAGGCAGTGTTAAAAGCATGTGAAACTTACTGGAATGAAGAGGTAATGTTCTACTGGACGAACAAACCAAATCGGACCATTAAAAAATTTACATTTTGTAAGATATTGTTCAAAGTATGACCTAGGGCAACAACCTACCAACGTCATGGGAAGTTTTCAGGCTACAGAGATTTTTCTGTATGACCCAAACATAATACCAGACGTAGCATTTGCACCTTCAGAGATTACTGAGAGATACTTATCTTCAACTGGTTTCTCTGCTAGAACATCTACTCCAACAAACACAAAGAAGACAGCTCAAAGGTTTCAGCAGGATGATAGCAGTTCTCTATCGTCAAATCAAAATTCTTCTTTACACGATAGCTCGAGTTCTTTTGAAACTAATGCATTTAGCAGTTTCAAAGATATTTTAATAACACCTGAGATAGAACTTACTAAAACAGATACTGTGAGAAAAAATTCTTTTTTTAAACTACCGTGCCCAGAAAGTGACTAAAGCACTTTTCCAACAAAACAAAAATAGGGCAAAAGTGAAGAAGGTTGAACTATCAATTAACAATCAAAGCCAGGACCTAGTGGTCTGCAACCAGAAAAGACAAAGCAGTCTGAGAGTTGGCTCTGCAACGTATTTCTGAAAGATGTGGTGAAAGAGATGAGGTTATGCCTGAAATGTACTAGATACGTACACGAGAAGTGTGTTGGTTTAACTTCCACTGATAAAGATATAAAATTAATTGTGGCATAAAGTGCTGGTTTTGCTTGGCTCTTGGTGACGTGATGTAGCGATGGTTATTGTTGCTTCATATTGTTGATGTGATGGATAACTTCAAAATGTCAAAATGGTCCGCCAACTTATACTATCCTACTGACTAACTCACGACCCTAAATTAAGAATTTCATGCTGTATCGATTGAATTAAGTAAAATTGCTTTGGGCTACATTAGGTTAGATTGCTTCTTATAAAGTTAGGTTAGATTGCTTCTTATACAGTTAGGTTAGATAATCTTAAATACGACTAGTTTTGACTAAACCATTCAGCTTACTAGTTTAACCCAGGTTAGATTGAATTACAACGTTATACGAAAGCTTTAATTCTATTACAGTGACCAGCGATTTCAGTTGAAACAAAAAACAAAAAAGATCAAACGGGAATTAATCTTTTTATCAACAGAGAAAATTGTAGGATTGTCAATGCTATAAATTTTAATAATTTATGTGAGAAATTACGACAGGAATAAATTTTTTATTTATGTTTATCTTCTCTGAGCTTTAAGTTCCGTAAAGATTTAATCTTCCATTTAAAGAAAACTTTTAAATCGTGCTTAAAACGGTAATAAATCTGTTCTTTGTTCTAGATTTACTCTAGCTTATGCTTTCTATTAAATGTATACTAAACAGATGTTTGTGTATACATACTTGTAAATTTCTGTCTAAACAACTTTGTATAATTCCATCAGATACACATCAACTATCAAGACTTAATTAGCCTCATTACTAAAGTTAGCTATTAATAGCGCTCATGTACTAAGTTGCTATTTAATTGCTCTAGTAATTTTGTGTTTGCACCCTAAAATCATCATGTCCAGAGAAAATTTTTCAATGTGACAAATAAGCAAGGAAGATTTTCATTCTTTCGAACAAGTTGTTGAACAAAATAAAGTTTGTAAAATTTTACATAATTTAAATGCAATCCTTAAAAGAAAAACAAGCTAATTAGCTTCGGTACTACAAGCTATTGATTAAAACTTCAAATTCATTTTAGCTCCTAGGACGATATTAATGACAAAAGTTTTAACTTTCAGTTATGAAGTTACACAAAGACGAATTTATATTCATTCATATACACCCAAGTTTACCGCAAAACTTTAATTAAAATTTCGAAATTGACAATCTAGTGCTTTTAATAATCCCACTTATATTGCTGTCCGTAGAAAATTTCTGAGCACTTGAAATATAATTGAGCCATCACGTTTATATTAATTAATACTCTACTCTCATACGTGTGTAATAAAAAATCGAACAAAAATTGTATAAATTTGTAGAGATCTTGATTTAATCAACTGCATGTTGAGGCACACGAAATGGCATTCAGCTCACAAACACTTGTTCACTTGTTCTTTTATTCGGCAACAAATCCTAATTAGGATACCCTCTTGATCTAATAAGAAATCATTGTAACCCTTAGCAGATACAAGGAAGATGTTAGCCATGATAATTAGGGAGAATTAGATATTTTTTCGGTTTTATTCTCTTCTAACAAGAATAGACGCCTGTAGTTTAATTAAATTAAAGTAAGCCAAATTAATATTTGGAAATAAAATTAATAATTTTAATTTTAAATTAGCTAGATATTTATCTTGGATTTTCCATAAAGGGAAAGCAATTTCCTATAAAATGTCTTCATTAAAAAAACCATTATTCCCTTCCATTTCAATAATTCTTATCGCGGTTTTACAAACGGATGGGTAACATTTGAAAATTGTAAGTTGATAGTTACCAACAGTAACTACATGTTAAGATATTTAAAAACAAAATTTATTTAAAAATCTTTTTGTAACAATCTTTTCCGGCTGTTACAATTAAAACACTGAGATACTTATCAAGCAAAACCCTAGTTGGAGGCTTTGGGCATGAGTTAGGAGTTGAAGCAATAAATGAGAACGCACCTACACAATTAGGTGTACTAAACAAACAAAATGCAAAAGTAGCATACAGATTTCGCTACGTTATGCAGCACATGGTATTCACCACTTCTTCCCGGACGGCAAAGAAACGAACTTGATCAGATGTCTGAAACCATGAATTTGTTGGACGGCATCATGGCGAATGCTTGTCCTTCCGAAGTCGAGTCAAACACCGTTTTAGCTCAAAACTATAGACCGATCAGTGTCTTAAATATCTGTAGTGAATAAGAGATTTCACCCTCCTGGTCCGGCTTGTCGAATCCTACTTTTCGAAAAAGTGCTTTAATGTAAACCTGAACAATTTTCATAGATCGTCATTGAGGGCACAAACTGCAAATGAGCTCTGAGGTTCACAAGTGCACTCCTGTCTTTGAGGATTTTCTCTCAGCATCTTCGTGCGATCTTTTAATGACACCTAACACATAGTTTGCATTGCACATTGATAATACTAGTTTATTGTCTAACTCTGTGGCACCACAACTAACTTTGCAGAGACTGCAGACTGCAATTGAGGAACTCGGAGTGGTTTGGAATCTAAAAGATCGAAACTAACATCAATAAGAGTGCTGCGATTTGGATAACCAAACGATGCCCTATAACATTTGTATCTAAACATACTCCAGTTCATTCATAACAAAGCCCTAAGAATAGCTTTTGATGCGACCTGGCTTGTTCGCAATTCTTAGCAGCCACAGTTAAGGACTCATCAAGGGCTCCATCTTGGGTATTTGTAATTCCCTCGCAAGTCATGACTAGTGGGTTAGTTATATTTCGTACAGATAATATTACAAATTCTTCTGCTTCTAGGAATGAATACTTAAAGAAGCTTAAGAGGCATCTGCATTTTTAAAATCAATTACGTGCTCTAATGTTTACCGCCTTATTCTTAGAAAATTGATCTAATAACCTTGTCAGAGCAAACGCGTGGCAACGAATTTGAAACTAAATATCTGAGTCTGGCAAGCAAAAGCATCGTTCTTCATGTACAGTATTTCTCTATAACTTTGATCCTTCTAGAGTATTTCTAAAATCTAGAAACTGTGGAGCATGATCATCTAGTCTTTAACCTTTTTTTTGATTTCATTTTAAAAGTTCTAATTACTTTGTGTATTCTTTGTGTTGGTCAAGCCAACTCTGTGCCTTTTTTGCGTTTGTGTAGGAATGTTGTTTAAGGTTAACTCAGATGACACTTGGAAACTCAACTTCTGTTTTATAGTCTTTCCCTTCATTTTGCGTTTCCTCAATACTTTGGTAGATAGATCAACTCCAATTTTCTATGGTTGTTTCATGCGCTCCTTTCAGTGCAAATGAACTTGTGATATTTTACTGGTATATGGAAGCTTCTTGTTGAAAGCCTGATTCTTGTGGTGTGACGAGATCAAAAAGGTCTGTCTTACCTTTTGTCATATAGGGGAAAAGTATTAAGTTGGAATGATACTCGTCAGATTTCACTAGTGATGGTGGTCAAGCTTGACGTTGGTGTAGTCTTTGGAGGTGTGTTGCAATTGATTGTGTCACCACTCCTTTGGTGGATTCTTGGAAGAATTAGCTTTTTTTTAGGTTTTTGTAACTGATTTATATTTTATTCTAGGACAAAACCTACGTACTAAAGTATCCAAATATCCTGCGATATTTAAATCTTTTCACGTATCCTGTACGTCCAGAAAATTCTATTTTCTTCTTCATCTTCTTTAGTAAGACTGTTTGATCTGGATTTTTATGCTATTGTTGTTCTTGGAATATTGATTGCCAGCTGTCTTTCCATCGTTTGGGTGGTCTTCCTGGTGATCTGTTCCCGTCTGGTTTTCATAGCTAGTCTGGTGTCCGTCATTCTGGTTATGATATCATCGCATTGTTTATCTGTCTATCCCACATTGTGTATCCTGCTATGGCTCTAAGAATTTTTATTTCGATTGTTCTTAGTTGCCTTTTAGTTATGGCGCTATCGGCTCTGGCTTCAGCTTCGTATGTCATCACGGGTCTAACGCGTGTTTTATAGATTCTGAATTTGCATTTGATAGTCAGAGTTTTGTTTCTCCAGATTACTTGTTTAAGGTGTTCAAATCTAATGGCTGCTTTGTTGACCTGCTGTCTAACCTCTTTTTTGAGATTGCTACTGCTGTTTATTTTCACCCCGAGATAATCAAAACACATCACCTGTTCAGCGATGATGTTGGCATCCACTGCCAGTTTGCATCGCTATTAAGGTCTTTTATTAGTGTAATGTATTGTTTAGGTACGCCTTTCTGCTTAAGTATATATAAGACATCTTTCAGCTGTATGCTGTCAAACGCTTTTATTAGGTCTATGAAACAGATAAATGCGGGTTTGTTATATTAGATTGCTATTTCTGCGATCTGCCTTAAGATAAAGATGGCATCTTCTTCGGAAGCCCTCTTGTTCTTCACTCATCTGTATAATGTGGGATATTTTTGTTGCAATAATACTTGTAAAGAGCTTCATTGCCGAGTTTAATAGTTTGAAGGTTCCTTTCTGTCTCTTTTTTTTAAATAGTAGAATTGTGATACTTTGTTTCTATTCTGTTGGTGTTTTTCGGATCTTTATTATTTTCCTAAATAATTTAGTTATTTCTTGCGCTAATGATTTTCTCCTATATTTTGTAAGTTTGGGGGATTTTTCTATTTTTTAATTTTGTTATTGCTTTTCTGACCTGTTCGAGAGTAATTGTTATTTGTTTATTATCAATTTTATCTTCTTCATCGTTGTTACCGGTGGTGTTTGTCTCGTCATCATAAAGTTGTTTGAAATATTGTACCCATCGTTCTTCATCAGCTTTTACTTGTGATTCTCGTTTATTGGCTTTTTTAGGCCTCTTAGGATTTTCCATACTCGTTTCTGCGATCTGTTCATATCATATTCCATGTCTGTGTTGAATTTTCTATTTTATTTGTAGGAAATTTTACTTTTGAATTTAGTGAGTCATTTACTGCTTCCACTCCTAACTAATGCCCAAGGCTTCCAACTGAATTTTAGTTTGGTAAATACATATATTAGAGTTAATTAATATAACAGCCTAAAATGTTCATTATAGAAAGAAGAAGTTTGGTTACCAAAACATAAAAATTGTATTAGTCTTGTAATCGTTGTTCAGTTGAATTACATTAATTGCGGTGTTACTGTCGATTAAAACCGCTACATCGAGCTCTGCCCAAAGAATTGACAGTTCATATTTAGTTTAGTTGGTATGGAGTTCCGTTTTGTTCAAGTAAAAATCAGATTTCTATATACCATCTGTCCATCTAGAGAAGAATATATATACAGGGTGAGTTTTTTCCGATGTTTAGTATGGGGATCTCGGAAACCAGCGAAGATAGAGAGACTATTAAATGGGGAAAGAACTGCAGTTTTACGAGCTTAACTTAATGAGCTTTATGTTTTTTTTAAAAAATGCATGGCTAACTAGATATCTCGCAAAAATAGTTTTTTTGTTATTTTGTTCAGTGCCTATAGCTCTGGTATTATTGACTTAAGAAAAAATGTATAGCGGAAAAAGTTGTAGGTAATTATGTGCTTAATAATACAGTCTAACCGAATTTTTTATTTAAGCTATAATTTTTGAGTTATGACACAAGCTTGTGTTTTTTCTAATGGAAACCATAGTCAGCTGTGACTTTATAAAAGAGGCCCTTTTTCAACGATTCTAACGATATACCACTTGACATAGTTATTTTTATAAATAAATAAATTATAGCTGTTTTTTTCTTTTCATTTTCGAACTGTTCAAGTAGTACGCTATAGAAACAATTGATAGATGTGCATCGCGTTTAAAATAAAATTTAAGTTAGTTATTAAAATTTTTTTTAATTTGGAAATTATAGACATAATTATTTTGGTGTGAGATTTTTATTCCGCTGGAGTTACAATTTTAAATAAAAATATTCCTGACAAACTAATAAACAGGGAATGACAAACGATAAATTAAGAAACAATAAAAGAAATTAGGATATAAATAGAGTAGTACCAAAACAAGGTAATTGAAGTAAGTAAAGTATTTAAGATAAGTAAACAAAACATAGTATGCTATGGAAACAATTAACAGATACAAACGACAATTACCTATTGACAGGTGCAAATCATTTAGTTTATAATTAATGTTGATTTTGGTCTCCTAAATTATCAATATAAATTTGTCTAATCAAGAAAAGCGTGATATGATTCAGTGTTACATTTTGTGTCATAAAAATAAAAAGATGGGGTATATCAAAAGTCGTACGACACAGTAGATGACCTTAGGGAAGCTGTACTAGAAGTTTTTGCTAATATTGATGTACGTTCCGTTAGAAAAGCAACAAATTCTTTTTTTCTTGAAAAGGTGTAACTTGTGCATTAATCATAATGTTGGACCTTTTGAACATGTTTAGTCTTAAATACTGTACTTACTTTAATTACGTTGTTTTGTTAATGCTTTATATTCTAATTTCCTTTATTGCTTCTTAATTTATCGTTTGTCATTCTCTGTTTATTGATTTCGCAGAAATTATTTTTATTTAAAATATTTATGTTTATAATTTCGAAATTAAAATAAACATTTTAATAACTAACATGAATTTTATTATTAGACGCGATGTGCGCGTCTGTCAAATGTTTCCATAGCGTACTACTTGAACAGTTCAAAAATGAAAAGAAAAACAGTGACATAATTAATTTATTTATGAAAATAACTATGTCAAGTGATATATCGTTAGAATAGTTGAAAAAAGGCCTTTCTTATAAAGTCATGGCCGACTATGGTTTCCATTAGAAAAAACACAAGCTTGTGTCATAACTCAAAAATTACAGCTTAAATAAAAACTTCGGTTAGACTGTATCATTAAGAACATAATTACCTACAACTTTTTCCTTAACACATTTTTTCTAAAGTCAATAATAACAGAGCTATAAGTACTAAACAAAATAGGAAGAAAACTATTTTTGCGAGATATTTAGTTAGCCATGCATTTATTCCAACAAACAAAAAGCTCATTAAATTGAGCTCGTAAAACTGCAATTCTTTCCCCATTTAATCGTCTCTCTATCTCCGCTAGTTTCCGAGATACCCATACTAAACATCGAAAAAGACTCACCCTGTATATATATGTAGGTGTAGTGGGTGCAACGTGATCTTCTGCTTGAGTTATGTTCGGATAGACGCACAAAATCTTATTAAAAAAGCAATTAATCTGACTAACTGTAATTAACTGTACCTTGTCGAACTTGTCATGAGATTTTCGTGACTGTTTCAAAATATTTATCCATCGAGCTAATAAGTATCTCAAATACTGTTTTTTTTTAAATTTTATTTCTTCACCTTGCGTGTGTTCATCGGCTGATGTACCCTATATGTATATTCAGTAAATTCATGGAATCGTTTGTGAGAATTTTTTATTCAGATATCCATATTCTAATTTAAATCGATTTTAAACTTTAACCTTAAAAATCGACCTTCAACTTGACCTTCAAAGTTAATCATTGCACGTCACTGGAAGTAGTAGAAATTTTGTTAATTGTTCATTTTTAAATATAGTACCCGGAGGCAGAAATTGACGTATTGTGTGACTTATGAAACCAACACGAATAATGTCACCAAATTTGCTATTTATATTCATAAGTAGTAAATAATTATAGATTGGCTACCACAATAAAAATGTAACTTTTTTATTTCTGAAATTCCTTTAGTTCAAAAACAGGAGTTTGGGGTTTTAATTATGAATTGACTTAACTAGTTATGAGTATCATCCATTATTTATGATCTTTTCAATTTAATAAAGAGCAAATTTTAATTAAATCATATTTGTTTCAGGTGTCTCACACATATCCCATGTTCTAGAAGATTCCACTGGGGAGACAATTATAGTCGATCAAGTAAGTTTAGTTGTTACTTTGTTAAATCAAAAGCAAAACAAATTGATCTAATTTTAATAGCCGTTGACGTCGAATTAATGCTTTTAAACCGTGGCTATAATTTTCACAACTTTCGCAACTCAATTAGAAATACTCCCAACTATCAATATAATCATATTAAATTACAATTTAAGCTACTTTTAGAGAAACCTCATAATTTGATAATGAAATAATCCCGTAAGACCTTTGTTAACAAGTTAGGAAGTAGACATGTTCTCGATTCAATTTCATACTGGGCAAGCTCTAGGGAAATTTTAATCTGATTTTATGTATATTAACTTTAGGAATTTATTAAAACCGACACATATGCAAATAGAAGTGAATTTATTCCGATTTTTAAAGGGAAAATGGAATCGCGTTAATAACGAAAATTCTTTACTTTCCTTTTATCCAACGCGAGATGGTGCGAAACACAAATTACGTAGTGAATAAATATTTATGTGTCAGGACAACTCTTCAAAAATTTCTTATTGCATTCTCTGCGTCAAAATGAATTTGGAATTAGACGTTCTTCTCGATATTATTAAATTTAACTAAACGTGACTTGGGAAATATTAGATACAAACAAAAATAAAATAAAACAGAAATGCTTTACACTTTGATATAAACACAATCTTTTGAATCTAGAATATTTCACAAAAGCTTTCCTTTCCGAGTTCATGAATAATGAAAAATAATTCTAAGTGAATGAAAAGGAAGCTTTATTTAAGAATGCGTGTCTACTTAAGTTCAAGATAATTCTAAAAAGCTTCCTGTGTCGCCCTAAGGACTTAACAGGTAGATCGATAAAGGGCACACTGCGTTTCCATAACACAAACAGATAAATGTGCAGAGTTGAAATTACTTCCAGATCTAATATAAAACCTCTCTAGTTATTAGTAGCTACCTTAAATTTCCCATTGTTGAATTGTTGATTACAATTTAAATATTTATGAGATTTAAGGAAAATTGAAAGTAAGTGAAATAATTTCTTATTAGGGGACGTTGTTTTAGCGGTGTTTGAATTTCTTGTTAAGACTCTAAAAGAAAAAGAAGATCGTCTTAATTAAATAAAGTCTCTTGAGGGTAGGTTGATTTACTATTTTGTAACGTGTGCTGGTAACAGTTTTAAGAAACTTATTAACCAACTTAAATTTTTAATTTATAGGTTATAAACAAGTATTTAGTTTTACTACTTTAATAATAGTTTAATAGCAGAACTTGGCAAGATTTTCATAGGGCTGCAAAGGCAGTAGAGCAAATTTGTAACTTAACACTTTATAAATTTTGCAACTAGAAATCTAAAATAAGTATAGATGGTTCGTCGATACATATATTGGACAATAACAACAATAAATTTCTGTTGGCTTTTTTACTAACAAAAATGCAAAGTTGGTTTCCTATGTCGTCTAATTTGGCAGATTGTGACCCATTTGCACTCTAGTCTACTCTACTATTCTCTCAGTTAAATTGAGTCACGCATCATTCATTTTAGCTTGCCAAGTGCACTTGAACCACTTGTAATCCTGTAATCTGGCCTTCATTTGAAAATACCCAGTTAATTTTCCTCTTTTGCGATTTAACTAATACTTGGCAGACAAAACTGTTGGAAGTGTGGACGAGCCAAACCTCTTTTGAGTCGTGTCACATTCATAATAAACATGGAAAATGAAGTTGCATTTAGATAACATCGTATTAGATAAACAAAAGAACTTTTGTTAATGTGTGCTAACCTCATACTGAATTGTTTTATTTGGCAGTTTGGTAAACCAAGTGTTTCTCTGTTTTCTATAACTAAAAAATGAGCTATACCTACCCGATATAGCTTGAATCTAGAGCTACCAGCTTTGAGTCTTCCATTTTTAGTAATTTACGTTTAGTAAGTAAATAAAACAGAATGAGCAAGTTCTATTTGGCTTATTTAGAGAAATGCATTCATCAATAGATCAAATCTAAATATTCAGATTTTGTCGAACCAACATATATATAATGTAAATGAGCTAAGTTTAAATTTCAGTTAAGTCGAGTTACCAACTTTCTTTTTTCCAAAGCAACTTTATATTGGCACTGTTAAAGAAAACTTTCTGGACTTGAGCGGACTCAGTGAAACCTAATAACTCTTGTAATGAAAATCGGTATTTCGGGTGTTCATAAAGTGCAGACAAACAACAGGAAATTTCAGGAAAAAAGTTTAATAAATTCAAAGAAAAACATCAGACATAAGTAAGCTAATCCCCAAGGTTTACATGTTAAGCCAAGCAAGGAAACAGCAGGGTACAAGTGTAAGCAATAATCTGAATAATCTTCTCAAATGGATTCTTTTAGCTAAATACAGGCTGGCTATGTGAAAGCTAAATTTGTAGCATCATGATTCAAAGGACTTTCTTTACGAAAACGACAGGTCAGGCTATATAAAAATATTTAGGAATGAAAAAGCAGCTAGATAAAAACGAGACAATCTCCAAACTAATTTGGTACAATCTTCGATAATAACAGAGAAAGAGAGTGTAGATCAGATGTGAAAAAATCTATCATGAAAAACTGTCTTTAGAGTAGAGATTTGATCAAACTATTTGAAAGAAGCTTCTATACTAAACATATGGATTCTCGAAGATTCCTGAAACATTAACAGAAATAGAGCAGCAGTTTTCCTTATGTAACGTTGAAAAAAGCCCAGGCTGGTTTACCAGACGGCTAAGATGTCATTTGTAACAACTTCTAAGAGAAAATGAGGTATTTGGACATAGCCAATCAAGAGTACCCAACGCAAAAAATATAAACGATTTTTCCTCGTATAGAGCTATAGAGAGTTGTTCTTTACAATGATAAATTACAGTTTGGACTGAAAGATTCAGCTTGACATCCGCTGCATATAACATCATAAACCAAGAGGAGGTACGAGATGTCTGATATCAATGTCAAGGAATTAGCAAACCTTCGTAGTCGAATCAGTCTTTAGTCGCTCGCTGAATTCATTCATTCTGATGTTCTTTACTTTCTAATAGTACTGTGTAGGGTCGCGTTTTGAGGTCCCTTTTGTGTCCTTCATACTGTCTTCTCTTTCGTCTTGCTTCAATCCAAAATTAGTATTCCCATTGCACAACAAGGTTCACCTGTTTGTAAAATAAGTTAATATTTCTAAAGCTTAAAAACGATAATGTTATATTCTTCATAACACGATTACATCTAGGTATTGTTGGGGGACAATGCCAACAGTAACCAGAAAGTATTCTTGATAACCACTGTGATTAGATTGGTCACTTATAATTAATTTTTGTTTTTGTTCTTGAAAGTTACTAATACATTGTCCATTAAGTTCTAGTCTCTACTTTGCAACAGGCTATGGGCCTATAGGTATAACTAAGAAAAATGGTACAATGGATAACAGAAGCAATGGCAGAGAATAGGCAAATGGTACCAATAACTAAGTTTGGAGATATAAAGCTAAATTTTTGCTATTAAAAGAGGCACTTCCGGATATGATAAAAAATAAAAAACCAGATAAGAACTGGATATTTTAAGACAAAAAGGAAAGAACAGTTTGCTACTGAAAGATAATTAGTTTGGACACATGCGTTAAGCTGCAACTGCAAAGTAAGCTTGTAGCAGTTTTAACTTTCAGATTTATAATTTAGTTAAAGTGAGGCCTCAAGATCCTTTTCAAATTTTAAAAGAACGTGAGAACCTCTTGCTCTTAAGTAAAAGGGATGCCACTCTTTTTGTTTAAGGAGAAAGAGAGAAAGCCAAAAGTCTGAACACACATCAAGAAAGGCAATTCCAAAGGGCTTAGTACTTTTGAGTAAATAAAGAAACAAAACACATTATAATATTATGTAATCAGAATTCAATAAATGTTTATTACGCACCTGTAAAAAAAAGAAAGAAAGCAACAAACAAGCATATGACAAAGTTAATAATAGTAATTATTTTAATAATAAGAAATAATAACCCTTGAAGGCCTTCATAACAATATTTTTCTACAAAGAAAATTTTAAATAATGATAAATTAACCAAGGAAGCAAAGAAAAAGGCAATGACTAGTATTAACAAATAAAACTTACTTTATGGTACGGATCAAGGTCAAATTATAACCTTGCTTTAAGATAAAAAGCTTGACTTCTATCACTATTTAGTAAAAATTTCTAATTTGCTGGTATACAAACTTAAAAGATACAATTCTAGTTTAGACCAGAAATAAGCAGGTATCCGTCCAGGTAAATTTTAAGTAATAAATACCTTCCTTTGTTTTCATATATCTTGTATGCGAACTGTTGACGGTATTAATTTTAAATTTTACCAGTCTGAATGATGTTCCAACAAATATAAAGGGATGTTTCGTAAATTCTGGGACTATAATCGATTGATCTGATTCATGAAACACTTTTGAAGTTCCGCAGATCAAGATGGCGACGGCCTACGCCCTTATAGTGATCTTCACAACGAAGTTCAACCATAAGGTAATAAACAGATAAATGGCAGGAAAACGATCATTTGCGGTACGATAAACGGTAAAAGGAAAGCAATGTTATAGAAATAATCAATGATTAGACAAAATAAAATGAATACCAGCCTGATTTACCTGAAATTCCAATTACTGGAGGAACGAAAATACGTGTATATACGTTTGAGGTTTACAGAAGAAGGGGAGAGTTTCGCAAGACGCTTAAAGAGCGGATAAAGTCACGCACGCGTCGTCATTCCCACATAATACAAATTTTAGTTACTAGATATCACTAGAGAGACTGAATAGAGATATAATAATTTACTAAAATAAGGGGAGCAACTGAGGTAAAAACGTACATATCAAAGGAAATTTTTTAGATAATAAAAAAAATAAAATACGAAATTAATTAATAGAAATCCAACATGAGGAGATTATTGAAACCTAACCAAGAGTAGATATGTACAGGGTATTTAAAAATTAAATATTACAACGTAACAAGCTTGGGGATTTTTAAAAGATTATCGTCAAAGATCAATTTGACAAATAAAATGTTATCTTAGATAGACCGCTTGTGGTTCCAATGATACTTTGCAGATTACCAAAACATTATAACACTTTAATGACGGTATTGAAAATTAAGCCGGAGAAAAATTTAAAATTGAATTTGGTTAAAGCAAAACTGATAGACGAGTATAGCTTACAGAGATACAAATAACGTCTTCAAAGTACTAAAGAGTACAAAGGAAATTCAGTAGAAAACAGAATACAAGGAAAGCAGACCATGTCAAATAAGAATGGCTATACAAATCGCTAAAGAATAAGAATTTTTACAAAAACTCATCAAATAACAAAGAGCTGTGTAAATTAGATTCTGCTGAAGTCAAAACTGGCCATATGCGTTTTGGAATTTTAGATAACATATCAAAAGATTTAGGGATTCAAGAGCAACTTCTTTGAAACCAACAACAAAGCATTCTTTAAGAAACTACACACAAATATGCTTGAAGCTGTTTGTTCAGCAAACGAAACTATTATACGTTAAGTGTGTTGCAGAAGAGAAATTAAATTGTTATTTTGACAGTAAACTATTAAAAAAAAAGTTCTATCAGATTAATCGGAAATAGAATCTTTTACAGAAAAGGATGAAGACGCTATTTTTGAACACGTGGTTCACAAACTCGTAATATTTCTACACGAGGCACAGGAGCTAGTTAAAACTGAGACAGAACGCTTTTCTGAAGAAAACACTTCCAGAAGTTCTACTACAAGATAGTTGCATCTTTACGTAGATCAAATGTAGAGAGCGAATCACAACTTAATGAAACAGCAGATCTTAGCAATCCAGATTCTTCTTTAGGTGACTATGTAGATATCAGAACAAAGGCAATGGTAGGTAACGATCCAGATTTTAGGTTGTTTAGTAAAAACTTAACTTCAACTCTTCTAACAAGTTTGGCAAACATTAAGGGGTCTTTGATCACGACATGTATCCATTAAATTGATGACTACAGAAAAGTTGCACATCAAAGCACCCTTGATCTCAATAAAACTGATGTCTCTGCCAACTATGAATCTATAGAGTTACACCAGGATTGAAACTGAGATGCAAAATACAAGGTGTTTTCAAATTGCATGAAACAAATATAAAAGCGTTATTCTACGGAGAAAAATAAGAAGAAAGCTTAGATAAAATGTTTTCCAAAAATGCTCTCTTGCAGAGCTACACCATCTTAAAGTTTAGCTAAAGAAGGCAGTTTTCTTAATTACTCATCAGAATTTGAGTTACAGTAACAAGATTTGGTATATATGTATAACTGTAAAAGCCAGAAGTATTGGTAAAAGTTTGAAATTAATACTAAAAGTAAAAAATTTCTAGTAAATAACCTATTGGGCTTACTGTACGATTATATAGAAAGAAGGCCAAATCATCTTCCTTTCAAGGTTAAATACAACGAAATAGCGCACACTCTGAAATATTACATAAAAATCCCCTAAATCCCTTGAGAGGTTTTTCCAAAAACTATTAGACTCAAGTACATCTTTGTATAAAGTATGAAGAGCGGTCTCCACCTTCTGAAACTATTTTTGGTGCAAAGACACTTTTGATAAATTAAGTGCAAATAAAGCCTAGCTAGGAAAGTCAGCCACCGAAATCGAAAAGGAAAGAACAAATCAGGACAAATCTGACTATGCCCTGTACAAACCTGAATTTAAAAAACGCGTATTTGTTTCAGTTAGCATTTCAGATTTTTTCTCTTTACTATGTTAATTCTCCTATTCTCCTAAAAAACTATGCGTTCGTAACCACGCACAGCTTTTGAAAATCGTGTGGTAAAGAAAAGCTTACAAAGCTTATTTACTGAGCTCAGTATACCGCAGACAATTTTATATCAAAAACAGCAGAAGTTGCAGAATCTAAATGATGAAGGAAACTGTACCAACCATCTCTACAAATATTAAAACTATGATATTAATATACAACAAAGGGTAGTAGTAAATATGTAGAGCTTATTGCGCCTCGTAGGGTCAACAAAATCGATCTGAGCATCCCGACAGAATTTCCTTGATGTGCTCTAAAGTAGTGACTGTAATCCAAAACCATTGTGCTTTTAATAACAACCTCAAGAAATTTTATAAGAAACATTGTGGAGAGCTTATTAAAAAGAATTATGCAGATAACGCTGTAACTCTCCTGATGGTATTGTAAATGTAAGAAATTCAAAAATAGTTAAACATGAGAAGAATTTATTTTTAAATAAGGTCTTCTTCTAAAAAAATAAACTCTGCGAACTACACATACTTAAAGAGAATGGGGTTAGGGTCATAAACTCATAAGTTAGACTCAGGCTTTACGCTTATCCCCTTATTGCCGCAGTGAGAAATTATTATAAATGTATGACTTTATAACGTTTTCCTACTCATTAAGTATCACCAGATGGTAGACATAAACAGTTTAAAATATACCTTGTGTTTCTGTAGGAAGAAGCATCTGTTGACTACACCAAAGCATCTCGATTAAAACAAATTAATTATTTCAAATTATACTGCCGATGTCGAGAAAGTTATTTTTAAACATAATAAAATAACAATCACCGCAATAAACCGAAATCTTAGTATTACTTCAAAAATATCATCTTTTCAAAATCGAGCTTCGGGGCCGTAGGGATTCTTTACTTCACGGGTTTCAAATTTCCTTAGTCTATAATAAAATAGGGTGTAGAATTTTTATTTAGTTTAGATTATTTTAAAATTCCTTTTCTTGGTCTTGCCCACAATTTTAGTCGGCAGCCTTGGGAGGTATATTAGGAGGTTGTAAAAGCAATAAAAGATATTGTATTAATAATATTAAGTAAGTTCGTAACAATGCTAATAGTCATTCTAAACTAAACTGTTTGATTTGATACAAAAAGAATTTCTAGATTGGTCAAACTTGCACGTATCACCATAAGCGTCAGCTAAGAATAATAACGCAAAGAAGAATAGATTGCCTCCTACCAAGTTCTTAGTTGACTTGGAAAGAAGTTTCGTAACCAAAATGTGGTTAAATATATTCCTGTTGCAAATACCCCTTCCAAGTTAACGAACAAAATGGACATCAGCAAATATTGCGACATAACTACCATGAGCATAATATTAATAAAAACCAAGATAATCCTATCCTGAGACAAGATAAACTAATATAGGCCTGCATTTGAAATTTTCCCGCAGGCGCCCACATGGTGGTCGGCTTCAAATCAGCCACGCAGGATCTTCCTAGGACATGGAATCTATCCGATCCTGGTGTTTGTCAAACCAGGGGTGTGCAAATGCATTACACCTTCTTCGCAGCGCGGCGTTCAAATCAATGAATATAACTGTGTTCAGAAAACAAAGGAAACTCAAAATCAAAGTAAAGAATAATACTATCTCCTTCATTCTTTTCTCAAGTGAAACGGTCTGTATAAATACTGCAAAATAAGAACCACAGCTAACATGACAACCATGTGACAAGATTGTCTGGCGGGCCAAATTAGAAATTATAGAGAAATAATAAATATAACAAATAGTAGGGATGAGTAGATGCAATTTAAGGTACTATAAGTAACTTCTTGTAAAATCAAAGAATTTAAGCGAAAAAAGAAACATTTCGGCTATTTCTTACTTGTAGAATATCTTAGAAAAGATGCAGAGTAATGCTAGGGGATTGGAGATTTGTAATTAAGTGTGTTGTACTACACCAACCAAGTAGCGTTTGTTGATAAGTCCGTGGAGTCATTCATTAAAGACCACTGAGCAGATCCGACGTGCGTAACCGTTTCATTCCGTCAGTGAACCTGCCTGTAGTAGCCAATCTTCACCAAGCCTATTTGCAATTCCATGAGATTGATTTTTCGAATCGGCCTACGAGGATGGACTAGTTTATGCCTCGCATAACAGTCAAGGTGGAAACTTTCTCAATACAAACAAAACGTGAGAAGCAATACTTGAGTCACTGGATGCAATGAACGACTTATGGAGGATAGTACGGATTTTGCAAAAACAATAGTATGCTCTACCTCCTATGCACGAAACAAAAAGCTTACTTTTAATGACCTAAATGAGCAGATTCTACAGTTCGCCTCCGCCAAGGAAGTCCAGGAGCTTATCTAGGCCATCAAGGGGCTACTCAAAGTTCCTTTAAGCACATCAAACTCATAATGCAACTGAATGAGTAGAGCTCACGAACGTTATAGCCATACCGAAGCTAAGTCAAACGTCGGTTTTCCCCTAAAACTACAGATAAATTAGTTTTTTGTCTGTAATGGACAAGACAGTCGACGATAAGGAAAACTCGACCTGACATTAAATAGTAACTAAAATCTCCGTTAGCTTCTACAGGTCCTTTCAAAGTCTAAGTCTGAAAGCAAAAGCCATGAGGTGCTAAAATATTAACTGCTGCTGATGAACTCTAAACTTTGTTCATCTTTTTGGTGCTCTTCAGCACCTATGTACTAAAGACAAAACTCGCGCTCCACACCATCCTGTTGGATAGCTCCGTGACACTCTGGCTGGTTGAGCAGAGACTGCAGACTGCGACTGCAGAACTCCAAATGGTTTTAAACTTTCAAAATCAAGATGAATACCGGTAAGACTACCGCGATCTATATGACGAAACAACCGATGCCCCTTTTCATTAGTATGTTAGACTGCTTGATACCCTTGAATATGAAAGCAAAATACTAAGTGGTTATTTTTGATTATTATGAGCTGCGCAAACCGTGCTAAATAAAATACGTCCCAACTAGGACGTATGGAAAATTCTAGGTCATTCAGAACAAGATCTAAGATGGCTTTAGTTAGTTAGTTAGTTACAATCGAAGACATCATCAATCAATTTGCAATGCAAAATTATGACCATTAGTGCATCTAGTAAATTCATAAAAATTAAATAACAACGTAGCTTACAAAAAAACTAGAATCAGATGGTAATATTAGCAGTCTCTAGTAATAAATAAAAGGCCCTTAAGGCATCACTTCAGTGATAGATCTTTTCAGTACCTCAGTTTCATCAATGAAAATTACTTTCTCTATGTTCATCTTATGTTTGTGGTTTAGTTGAATCGTATTAATGGCAAAGACACTGCCTTTAAGTTACTGGCCTTTGATTGAGAACTCGTTGAATAGTAGCTTTATGTGGATATAGTTTCAAAGACTGCGCCTGATAAAGAGTCGATTCAGAAATGTTTAACCTCACCGCTGCTTTAATTGAGATGATTGTTATTTCACAAGGAAGGTCTTTAACTGACTGAGCTAAATTCAGCAGTGTTACTAAAGAGGACTGACCAGGATTCTCGTGTTTGTGATCGTCCAACGTAACTAGGATCGTTTTACGAAACTAATATTTGATACAGTAACAGAAATGAAGAGAATTTTGAATACCTTTACTTTTGTAACCTTTTCTGTTTGAGATACGAATTTGCGATTTTGTACATATTCACCCTCTAGCTAAAAATCGGTTTCCTTGGGCGTAGGGCAACAGCACAAATATATGGTAACTCTAATTTTTATAATTTACTCTCACATGGTAATAGACATTCTCAGGTACACCTAATGTTAAAGTAGCAGATAACATTACCATCTAGTTCCATCTTTAGTTTAGGCCAAAGGCTGCTTAGAATACTTTGTTATTATTTAGTGCAAGCTGACGTTATAAGTACATATACAACCATTTTGCTGCAAATTGATTGTTTAATTCTACATAAAATCGGATCACTCTGTATATACTCATTAATGACTTCAGTATGATATTATTGAAATATTAAAAAAAAAAGTATTTCTAGCAAACAAAATAAACCAAGCGAATGAATTTAGAAATGAGAAAGCTTAAAGGTTGGACTAATACATTTGGCTTTTTTAAAATCTCCCAAAGGCAATATTATTTCCTGTTTTAATGCTGTAAAAAAATCTTTTTAAAGTCCAATCAAAAACAAGAAATAAGGAAATAACAGAAAAAAACTAATTTCTGGTTTGTATTTGTTTCAGAGATTTGATTGGCCCGTTGCTCGACCAGTGGAAGAAAACGAAGTATTGCAAATCGAACTCATATCCAGAAATCGTTTATTTCCTGATAAAATAATAGGATTTTATGGTTTAATCCTACAACGGGTAGTGAAAGATGGAAGAGTTAATGTTTTTGATAATCTCATCGATTCCAACCACAAACCCTTACCGGTAAGTAAACTTTATTAGATTTTTTATATCAATTCTGAGAAAAGAAATGTCCCCTAATTTAATAATTAATTAGATTTTTCCTTGGTAATTCAGGAAATTGGTATTAAAAGGGAGAGCAGCATGATACATAATCTTAATACTTAATTAGAGCTGACTGTGTAAATATTCATTAAAATTTTAACGTGTTGTCACTGTTAAACTTTAACACATCATTAAACTAAAATCGTCAATAAAGTTTTGCCGGTTAAGTAATTAGCAAGGATGGCAGAAAACTTCAACATTATAAAAATCATTTTAAGTCTTAACAGAGTTAAATAACGTTGAATAAGAAGCGTTGGAATTTTTATTTAAGCAAGATTCTAAATAAATTTACTCTTTAAATTGTATTTAATTAGACGCCTTCTCTTTAATTGTCAAAATTAAATAAAAAGAGAGCAAAGAAAATTAAGAATTGCCACGCATTGTATTTAAAACGTTTAAGCGCTACTTGAATTTAAATTCAAAAGGAAATTGGGTTTATCTAAATCAAACTGAAATAAGATCCTTGGCGAAGACATGTTTCAAGATGGGTTGTATGCGACCGAGCATCTAAATCTTAATCTAACATCAGAATGGATTCTAATTTATTTTGGTGGTAAGCCAAATCGAATTTCAGTTTACAGATAAGTTATATTATATTGCTGTATATTATAGATAATAAAATAAGGTTAGAACAATGATGTCACAATCTTCCATTTTCTTTGTTATTTAAAGTGGATCTACAAGCTATCTATTACCCGGAAAACTTTAGAAGAAGACAATTAGATTCTCAAATGAGACGAGGCTTTGTTATAGTACTGACCTCTAGTACTAGTTATATTAATTAAGTTATATCTTAATTCAGAAACTTAAAATTAAATTAAAGTTCATTTAAATACTAGTTTTCAAAATATTATCTTATTATCATAAATTATTTTCGGAAATACTCAAGAGCTAATTACTCTGAATTAGTACCCCAACAAAACGATCCCATTTGATGATGATTGATAAAAGGTATGAATGAATTGTAAATTTGATTAAAGTTTGCAGTGATTTAATTGCTAACGCAATTCATTACATTTGGACTGAGTGCTGGATGTTCTTCGTCGCCTTATAGAAAATCAACCAATTTAGTTTTTAACCAAATTCACTGTTTTGAATTTTATTTAATTTTAGTCAAAAATTTAGATTGCCTCACTATGGAGAGGCTGACGCGTGGTAAACAGACTTTCATGGATCTTTCTTATTAACTCCTTGCCATTCCCTAATCCTCATATACGACAGCTTAACGCTTCTCTTCGAGGGTAACTGATTGAAGAAAAGACTTTAATGTATAACCTTTTATACACTTTGCATTTTCCTAGACAATGAAAGAACGTTTAATCGTACGAGGGTGGTTTGATAAGTGTTTAGGCTGACCATGAAGATGGCGCCACAGGTCAAAATGCTTTTATAATTACGATGGTCCATCCTTCAGATGGCACTGCTGAAAATAGCACCAATTTTGGAGGCGTAGTTTTTGTTTGGCAGTCGTTTATGTTAGTCGAAGCTGTTGGATCGATTTAAGCGTAATTCATGAACTTTTTCCGGCGATTTGTAGCTGTTAATAAAACATGGGTCCATTATTACACACCAGAGACCAAACAGTATACTTTAACAAGCAAACCTGCTCCGAAGGAGGCGAAGACGCTGCCATCGCCAGGGAAAGTAATGGTGACTGTTTTTTGGGATTCACATAGCATATTCTCCAAAGACTATTTGCAAAAAGGAAAAACAATAACAGGATTGCATTATGCTTCATTATTGGACAGGTTGAAGAAAAGAATCCAGTTCAAACGATTTCGGATGCAGAGAAAACCAGTTCGCTTTCATCATGACAATGCGCCGGCTCACACGTCGATGATCGCGATGGCCAAAATTCATGCACTTAGCTTTGAGTTGGATCCCCAGGCCCCGTATTCTTCAGATCTGGCCCCGAGCTACTATCTTCTCTTTCCGAACATGAAAACATGGCATGGAGAAAAGAACTTTGCGAGCTGTGATGAAGTGATAGCTGCCGTGAACTAGTTTTTTGCAGACTTTCAGACATCCTATTTTTTAAAGGGGATCAGAAAGTTGGAGCATCGATGGATGAAGTATATAGACCTAAAAGGGGATTATGTAGAAAAGTAAAATTGATTTTGACCAAAAAACACTTCGTTCTATGTTAATCTAAAGACTTATCAAACCACCCTCGTACTTTCTGCATTTTGAACAAGTAAATTTTTTCTACACATCTAGTAGTGACAACTGACAGTTAGAAGACTTAAAATCGTTTGGTTTTTTCCCATTAGCCAGTTTAACTTGGTTGAATTAAATCTGGCAATGTGGTCTTTAGCTTAGTTGCAGTTCTGCTTTTCTTGAACCCAT